>PVJC01048047.1:0-12687 GCA_004026665.1 Murina feae | reverse complement strand
TATTGTGTTTCCATTCATACCTTCACTTCCATAAGGACAAGAACTGGAGCTTAAACATCTTTTTTTCTGCTTTAGCAAAGTACATCTTTGTTGGGTTAATTTGCATCCTTACTCCTGATTGGCTGGTGGGCATCATGATGGTACGGTCATGGAAGAATATAAGACTCTTACTATAATAGTTGGTTATATTACACAATAACTAGGCTTTCCTGGACCAGATGGGAGTTTGACCAATATTTATAATACTGTTTTGTGGGGGAAAAAGTGTTCCAACCTCCACCCTCCCCCGCAACCCCTAGTCATATCCTTTTGCAAACAGAATTTGGAAATACAATTCTTCTGAATTGGTAACTGTTTGTACTTGGAAATTGACTAGTAGATGGATTTTTTCTTTAATAATTGATTCACGTGGGACTTAACTAGAAACTTATGCTTATCTGATATCTTGACCCCAATAAGAGAGTGATTAATAGTATTTAAATATAGGCCAAGCCCAGCCAACCTATGAACCAGAAGGTCATGGTTGGATTCCAGGGTCAAAGCACATGCCCAGGTTGTGGGCTTGATCCCCAGTGTGGGGTGTGTATGAGGCAGCCGATCAATGATTTCTCTCTCATCACTGATGTTTCTCTCTCTCTCCCCCTCTCCCCTTCTCTCTGAAATCAATAAAAATATATTTAAAAAATAATAAAATGAAATAGATTTTCTAAACCCATCTCCAGCCTAACCCAACACGAGGAAATACATGTGCTTTAAATTACAGATTTTGGTATTCAGAACCATAGAGTTTTTAAAAATAGTTTTTATTAAATATTTACTAGTATCAAAAGATTATTTGTAAAATATTGTTGAATATAAAGAAGAGCAATACAATGAATATTTACATACCTACCAAAACCGCATATGAACTAAAATATTATTAATACCTGTGAAACCCTGATCTGGTCCCTGATCCACTTCAGAAGTAACCACAAGCTTGATTTTGGGGGTTATCATTCCATTGATTTTCTTTATAATTTTACCAAATATTAATTTCTCCAATATATTACTTAATTTTGCATGTGATTAAATTTCATATAAATGGTTTCATACTTCACTAATTCATTAGCAACTGGTTGTTTTCGTTTTGAACTTTTATGAGATATATGAAATATATACGGAAAAGTATGCACTTTGTAAGTGTGCTGCTTGGTGAATTTCCACAAGTGAAATGTCTGATATGTTCTGGCATTCTGACTTCTCAGGTACAAGTTTAACCTGCACTGAGATAAACAGCATTACCAACAGCCTAGAAGCTGCTGTTGGCCACCTCATAGCCACTACCCTTCTTTCTGCCTGGGGTAACCACTCTCCTTACTTCTAACCTTACGGATTAGTTTTGCGTGGTTTTGAATTTTATGTAAAGAGAATCGTACAACACACATCCTCTCACTTCTGTCTTTTTCACTTAATATTGTCTTTAATGAGACCCATTCTTATTGTTACAGGTAGCTGAATTCCACTCATTCCCATTGTTCATACTGTTCCATTGTGTCAATGTAGCTCTGTTTATCCAGTCATTCTCTTGTTGACATTGGTTGGATAGTTTCCTTTCTGGTTATTTTGAGGAATATTGCTATGATCATTCTCCTACATGTCTTTATATTCAACAGATTTGTTGCTTTAGCTCAATATTAAGTTCTTGAGATTCATTCATGATATGTATGTACTATTGTCCACTCACTTTCACTGCTAGTAGTATCTCTTGGCATATAATATTCCAGACTATAGTTACCTTTTTACTATGGTGTTTTCCTAGAGTACATATGTACAGGTTTCTCTAGGAAACAATTTACAACTGAAGTGCTCCTTTTACCCAAAAGAGCTCTGGGAAATAGTGGACCCATGCATTCATTAAAAACTTTTTAAATTTAATTGTTAAAAATTGAGATATAATTTCCACACCACAAAATTAAGACTTTTAAAGTGTCTAGTTTGATGGTTTGTTTTTTTTTTAGTATAGTCACAAGGTTGTTTAGTGATCACCACTAATTCCAGAACATTTTCATCACCCTATAAAGTAATCCCATACTCATTAGCAGTCTCTTCTTTTTCACTTTCTCCCACCAGCCCCTAGAAACACTAATCTACTTCCTTTGTGTCTATATTTTGGACATTTCATATAAATGAAGGCATACAATATGTATGTAGTCTTTTGTGTCTGACTTCCTTCACTTAGCATAATGTTTCCAATGTTCATCCATATTGTAGTATGTGTCAGTACTTCTTTGCTTTTTAGTCTGTAATAATAAAAGTGTAATATGCTAATGAGACCAGACATCCTTTCTTCCAGACAAAGCCACAGCGGACAGGGGCTGAGGCAGAGGTGGCGGAAGCCCCGGGCCGTGGCAGGTGGGGTCTAGGGTTGGGCCCAAGGCCCTTGCATGAATTTCATGCATGGGGCCTCTAGTGATTTAATAATATTCCACTGAATGGATATACCACATTTATTTCTCCATTCACCAGTTAATAGAAATTTGAGTGGTTGCCACATTTTGGATGTTATGAACAATGTTGCTATGAATATCTGTGTATAAGTTTTTTTGTGAACATCTGTTTTCTTTACTCTTGGGTTTATTTGCTGTGTTTTATGGTAATACCATATTCCATTTAACTTTAAAGAAAGTGCCAATCTGGTTTCCACAGTGGCTACACCATTTTGCATTCACACCAGCAATCTCTCCATGTCTTTTCCAACACTTGATATTATTTATCTTTTTTATTATTGCCATGCTACTGGGCATGGAGTATTGTCTCATTATGGTTTTGATTGGCATTTTTCTAATGACTAATGATATTGAGCATCTTTTCATGTGCTTATTGGCCGTTTACATTTCTTCTTTGGAGAAATGTCTACTAGTATTAGGATCCTTTGCCTATTTTTCAATTAGATTATTTGCCTTTATT
Organism: Murina feae; assembly: GCA_004026665.1. Lineage (NCBI taxonomy): Eukaryota > Metazoa > Chordata > Mammalia > Chiroptera > Vespertilionidae > Murina > Murina feae. The sequence goes on along the minus strand of PVJC01048047.1, from coordinate 9,741 downwards.
TATAATTTGGGTGTTGTTGAGTTAGAAGAGTTCTTTGTATATTTTGGATTTTATATCCTTATCTAAAAACATATAACTTACAAACGTTTGCTCCCATTTTGTAAGTTGTATTTTGTTTCTTAATAATGCTCTTTGAACATAGACATTTTAATTTCGATTAGGTCCAGTTTATCTAGTTTTTCTTGGTGCTTGTCTCTTAGGTACCATATCTAAGAAACTACTATAATCCATAGTCACAAAGATTTATACCTATGCTTTCTTATGAGATTTATAGTTTCAGCTTTTACATTTAAAACTTTGATCATTTGGAGTTGCTTTCTGTATACAGAGTGAGGTAGAGATCTCCCTTTGTTCTTTTGTATATCGAATACCCAGTTTTAGGCTGGTCACTTGTCTGTCCTCCTTTACCATGTTGTGCTTGCGTATTTTAGGGAATTACTTTTCTCAGTCTTCCTTACCAACTGGCTCTCAGGTTGTGTCAGCCAATGGAGGCACTAGCGAAAGATTAGAGGACAGATACAGAGGGGAAGCCAGAGAATTTCTTTCCTTCTTACTCAGTCTCAGATAGTGTCTTCAGCAGTTGCTGCGTTTCCTCTGTGGCTCACATTATACTAAATAACTCTCCTCTTTGTGGCTCCCAGATCCTCAGGGTTGTCCCACCATGCTTCTGGCTCCTAGGTGGCCTTCCCTGCTTTCCGAGTTATGATTTAAAAAAACAAAAAAAAACACCCTACTGGTGGTGTTCCTATGGTTCTGGGTGAAAGTAACTCCAGCTGTTGCTAACCTGTGAACTGCTTCATATCCCCTGTTGACTTCCTAGCTCTTCTACAGCCTGTAATATGCTCTGTCAAACTCCCTCTGTTAAAAGAATAATATCTGGAAGTGTTTCTGTTTTCTTCATTGGATTTGACTGATAAAACATCTAGCATTTTTCATTGTATGTTAAAATACTTGCCAAAGATGCAATTTCTACTGTGTTGTAATTATTAACTTTTACAAATAAAGCATATATCTCAGATGTATTCAGTTCAAGTTAACTACTATAGTGATATGAGACTACCTTCGTCCATTTAAAATATACATGATCAAGATCCTGTAAAAGTTTTACATTGTTTTTCTTCTTTAAATATATTTTATTGATTTTTTTTTTTTTTTTACAAAGAGGAAGGGAGAGGAATAGAGAGTTAGAAACATCAATGAGAGAGAAACATTGATCAGCTGCCTCCTGCACAGCCCTCACTAGGGATGTGCCCACAACCAAGGTACATGACCTTGACCAGAATCGAACCTGGGACCCTTCAGTTTGCAGGCTGATGCTCTATCCACTGAGCCAAACTGGCCAGGGGTACATGGTTTTTTAAATCCCACTTCTATTCCACTTTCCCCAAAGTATCTTAATATCATGCAATTTTATGCTTTAAAGTCTAGACTATTTCACAGCAGCAAAAATAAGTATATATGATTAGAAATGTTACATTTTCTAGATCCATAAGTTTGTGTTAAAATACCTCTTCTGGTTAGAGGTATTATAATTGCCGTAGTACATAATTTATGAAAACAATATAAATACATTATAATCTTTATTGCTAATTATTGAATATAAAAGTTAAACTGTTTTGGAAAATGTATCCAAGGATTTGAGAAAAGTGGTGCTTTTGGTGTCTTGATTAATGGAGGCTGTGTGGCGGCCAGGAGATTTTTTAATGGTCTGGGTAGTGCACAATAGGGAAGAAAGTTGGCCAGGAGGTATTATTTCTTTTGGTAAGTGGGCAAAGGGAAATATAATAAAAGAAAATGACAAGCACAGGCAAGTTCCCAGGCAGATCACATTTAGGAAAGAGTATATATGATTTTGAAGATTTGGAAATTAATTCTTAAAACTATCTGTGCTCCTGAACGTTTTCATGTCCTCTTATGGATACATGCCACCCAGAATTCTGTGGGAAATGACCTTGATGCAATGGTAGCCTCTAAGAACACCAAGGCAAGCTATTTGTCATTGAACAAAAGCCTTATGGACCAAATTAGGATTCTCCAATAGAGCAATTTATTGAATTAATTGAAAACAGAAGGAGAAGCAAGGGAATGTACACTTAAGTATAGATTAAGACACTTAGGATAGGGTGCAAGCAAGGTGGAAGGATTACACGACTTAAATTATGAATTATGCAAAGTCCATAGGTTTCATCTCTTTCTCTGGTGTATCAACCTTCCCCCCAATAGCATAGCTGTAGTTGAGGTTTGTGCAAGAGAACTCTGTTGAAGACAGATGTCTAGAACCAACACACACTTACTTATGGCACACTAGAACACAGGTGTAGCTTGCAAATTAGATTAATGAGCCGCTACAGATCTTATTGAGCATAACACTCATGGGCCAGAATGTCATCAATGGGATGTCAATTTAAAGATCCTAGTAATATCGAGTCCCCAGATGTCCTTAGTGTATTATGAATATTTGATGCTCTTAGTCCTTCTATGCCTTCCAATTGATATTAACCATATATATATGCTTTCCTTCCTTTATGTCACACAGGTCTCACAAGCCACTTGCTTCTATATTTAGCTTTATTTATCTCCCTTATTTGTTTTTCTCATTTTCTAAAGTGGAATGAATATTCTTCAAAAAATTTTTTATTATGTTTTTATTGATTTCAGAAAGAGGAAGGGAGAGGGAGAGAGATAGAAACATCACGTCAATGATGAGAGAGAATCATCAATCAGCTGCCTCCTGGGCACCCCGCTACTGGTAGTCCTGATAGGGGAATCAAACATGACTTCCTGGTTCATGGGTCAATGCTGAACCACTGAGCAACACCAGCCAGGCTGGACTGAATATTCTCAAATAGTACAGTAAACCACATTACACTGGGTTTGAAGATCACCCCTGTACCACAAGTGCTGAGATATTGATCCCTGAGCGCTGGGGGCACAGTGTGGGCTGAGGTGGCTGGAGCTGAGCTCCCCTACTTCCAAGTACAAGTTTCTCATTTCTTTACTCTAATATGACAGAAAATATTGTCATTCTCCATGTCTTTCATAATTAGATAGTTACTTAGGCATGGAATCGCAGTCACAGAGCATATGCAACTTCAACTTTACTAGATAATGTCAAACTATTATCCCAAGTCTTTCCCCCCAATGCACATTTTCAATAAAATACAAGAAAGTTCCCATGGCTCCACATCTTATCAATATTTGATAATTTCAGACAGAGCCATAAAATGTAATAACATGAAAAGTTTTATTTTAAAGGACAGAAAATTCAGGTCAAAATAGAATTTTAAGTAGGTTTATTTATTCATTGACTCATATAAACAAATATTTGTAAGCACTTTTGTATTCTATGCATTATGTTAAGTGCTGACAATAAAAAAAGAAATAAAACCAATTACTGACCTCAAGGAACTTACACTCTATTTGGGCAAAGACTTGAATTAGCAGAAAAAAAACTGTCTTGGCAGAGGAAAGAACACTGGCCCAGTAAAAGCTTTTTTCTTTTTCTCTCTTTTTACAGTATGTTGTGTTTCCCACTATGATGTTAGTTCACCTTTGCAATGGTGCCAGGAGGGATTGTCTCTTATAAGCCTCTTGTAAAGATTTGATAATAAAATCCATTAATTTATTTAAATAATCTAATTAAACACCAAAGATATACTTGTGGAAATGAAAAATAACAAGCTTTAAATGTATTGTGCTTACAACATATTTTATTTAAATAAAATTGAAGATCTAAAATGGAATCAAACAACAATGAAGGCACGTCTTTGCCTTTTAAAAACGACGTAATAAGAACCAGATGATCTATATTTTTGTTGCCAAAGAGTGATAACCAGGTACACTACACTACACACACACACACACACACACACACACACAATTATTGAAGGCCAAATTCTTCTGTTTTATCAGCTATTGAAACCTCAGTTAGGTACCAAAAGTTACATGTTCTTTTGTGGAATAATATGGACTTATTTCAACTCGTGTTTACACTCAGTAATAGATTTTTAAAAAGTAAAAATAATAACGAGGCAGGGAGGTTAGGAATCATGCTGTATATTCTGTATATCCCCCGCACTAGGGCTGAGCCAGGAGTAGGACGAAATGGATTGAGGTACTGGCCTTGGGTGCAAAATCTAAAAGGGGTTCCAGGAAGCCAATTATTTAAGATAACATTTTAATGCAGTATTCTTAAAAATCTAATTTTATATAAAAAGATCCCTCACCTTTCTTCTGGCTCTGCCCACAGAAACTTCCATTCGACTCTCCTGTTCAGACTAAGGAGGGCAATGAGCTGGAACGGAGGGATAAGGCCCAAGAGCATGGCTCCCAGAAGCAGCCTGAGCATTCTCCCTCTTGTAAATGTGTACAGAGTAGTGATCACCATACCAGGGCCCTCTGTGACCCAGCTATAAGTAGTCTAGCCAACTTTATTTCCTGACTACATTAAAATATTCCCTTCCAGAAAGGATGGTCCCTTTAATGTTCCAACAAAACTTTTTTCCAGGTAGATAGCTCAGCATTTTCTAAAAATACTTCAAAGACTTTAAATACGGTCATAAGCAATACTTAAATAAATTTAGGAGACAATATATTCTAGGTTCTTTTTTTATGGAGACTCAAGATGCATCTAGCATATTAAAGGCTTGGAGAAAATTAGCAATGCTAAGTCTATTTATTTTGTTTAATCCAATATTTTACTGATTTATTTTACTGTAGAGCCATAGCATTGCCTAGTCTCTGACTTCAAGTTCAATAAGGCAGCATCATCTAACCCTGCTCTCTCCTCCTTTCCTGAGTGGTAGCAGCATTTTGCTTCTCTGATCCTGCAAGATCCACTTCCCTGACCCTGGCTTTTTATCAGCTCTAGGCATAGATCAGCTCTGGAATTCTTGCGTATGATTTTATTTATATTTGTTTTAATAGAAGTTTTGACTATGAGTGTTCATGGAAGATGTCAAAAGGACTTGGAGTTCGGGGGTGATATTGACCAATTTTATCTCTAATCTCTGCCTACAACTTTTTCTCAAATGATTTATCTCTATGAATAGATATAATAACTATATACTTAGAAGACATATGTTCTTTATTTAATAGGTGTGATGTAGTGTTGGAAATGCTTACCTTATAATGATCCAAATTAAGTGTCCCAACATGGAAACCAACGTGAATAAGAACATATTAGCGGCCAGATCTTTGAAACCATAGCATTACCAGTTTGGGAAACAATGAGGAAAAGAACCACACAGTAATCTGAACAAGGAAAGGTATTGACCATATCAAGGAATTGGAGTAGGAAAGAGTTGGTCAGGAAGAAGTAAAGAGAACTCTAAAGACTCCAGGAATAAGAGCATCCACTACTGACAGGGCTGAAATAGAGCAACTGAGGGATGAGAAACAGACCTCGCTGGGAGAGCACAGCCTCAGGTCCGCATGGCAGGAGTTGCATTGGGGGAACTTGCTAGATATCTGCCCTGTAGGGTGCTGGGGAAAGCCAGTCCCAAGCAGGTTTCTCACCAGACACACTCTGCTACAGATAGCCAAAGGTGGTGGGGGTGTTGGGGGAAGCTGTGCACCGCAGGACCTGGCACTAGTGAGGCTCCTGCTGCAGAGCTGGCTCTGGAGAAGCTACAAGCGCTCAGCTGTAGAAAGCTGTTGCTTCTGAATGGAAGGGAACCAGGAAGCAAACCCCTTTCCCTCTGCAATGTTTCTCCAATGCCCCCTACTGACTAGATGTCACCGCCAACTGGTAAAGAGACATACTGAAAGGGCCCAGATCCATTTTCTCAGAGCAGGTGAATAAGATGAATTTGGATCCCAGAGGCAATTAGTCGGTAAACTGGAACACCTAGGAAAATGATCTGGAAGAGAAATAATGACTTACAGGAATGTGATTAAGGAACAGACCCCGCCCCACAAAAAGATAATTCATTTGAGGTCAAAGAAGAGAAAAGAATCAGTTGCTTATAGAACTTGATCATGGCTACATGGGAAGGAGGAAGTGTTTTCTCTGAGAAAAGCTTAGAAGCTTGGTTCAGGTAAGCAAGAGGCGGGGGGCGTGGGGGTGTGTGGGGTACCCAAGGAGGAAGAGTTTCTGAATATGAAATGCAAAGGAGGGAAACACTTAGGATGGTTCCCTGGAACTACATCCTGCAGAACTAATAGGGCCAAGCTGGATTGTTGGTTTTTTTTTTTTTCTCTTCTATTTTTCCTGCTTTTCTAGTTTGTAATTCAAATTTCTCATACTGTGCAAATTCGGATTTTGTCTTTGTTAGGTGAATTGAGAGTATTACGATTTACATTTCTCACCCTGAGGGCAGGATGTCCGGTGGGATGAATACTTGAGGCCACCACCCCGAAGTCTAAAGTGAAGCTTTAGAACTCTGAGTAGTGAGATTACAATTAGCACCTTCCTTGATGCCTTACGAAAGCATATCCAAAAAAGGATGGTGAGATTTCTGCAGGAAACCTATCATTTTAGGATATTCTCCAATGTTTCATCAAAATGTATTAACTTCTGCATTTCATATCCCACTACTTCTCAAAGGTCATTGCTGCCACCGCAGGACAATTGCCAACACCAAAATACCAAAAGGCTGCTTTGGGAAAATTACTCTTATTTCTCTGACCCGTGGGCAATCCATTAGAACCTTAAAAAAAAAAATCTTTCCATTAGCTTTGGTTTTTTTTCTTTAAAATTTTATCTTTGTTGTTGAAAGTATTACAGATGTCCCTTTTCTCTCCACATTGACCCCTCCCCTCTTAAAATTAGAGCCTTTTAAGAAATTACGTTGGTTTTTTGGGTAAATGGGATGTCATTTAGTAAGCTGGTCTTCTAGTCAAACATGACATAAGTCATTTTACTCAGTGCGATTCCCGAAGACCAATTTGACAGGTGGTTCTGAGAGACCGAATGTCAAACGTCAGCCTTTTTATGACAACGCCGCTGAGCTCTCTTATAAATGCCCGAAAACGGCCCATGGGGATGCTAACCAGAACAACAAGGCAAGGTTTACAATGCTAAGCCCTCCAATACAAACATTTCATCTCTTGTTACAGCCATGCAAATTATTATAGGTCCATTGACAAAGGGAAAAGTTTACTAAGCTTAAAACAAATCAGACAGCATTGAACTGCATAAAAAATTAAAATGGAAAACATGTCAGAGGGTTTTGGGATTACTTAGCTTATTAAGCTAACTGTCTGAAAAGTATATGTAGGACTTGTGAAAATATTGTATTCCAGAAAATTCTCGGTAAGCTTGTTTATGCTTCTTGTGTAATCAATCTGTAAAACAGATGGAGTCGACCCATTAAAACTTTACCTGTTTTTTTTCATGTTCAGAAGACATGGAAGTTTTTTAGTCTTTTCTCATCTATGCAGTTAATGTGCTCCCACTATGAAGGGCAATGGGAATGCTGACATAGAGAGACCTATAAGACAATTGTTCTCCTCCCCCCTTTTTATTTAATTTTTAAATTTATCTTTATTATTGAAGGTATTATAGATGTTCCCCCTTTTTTTCCCCATTCCAGCGCTCCCATCCTCCCACCTCCCTGGACCTTCACCGCACTATTGTCTGTGTCCATAGGTTATGCATATAAATTCTTTGGTTAATCTCTTCCCACCCACCCACCCAGCCTTCTCAAGGAGCGCATGAAAAAGCACTCCTCATTCTTTTCTGTCTGTTTTGGCACATCCAAAATTATTAAGCGAAAAATGTTAGTCCACGTGATTAACGTTTTGCACAGAAAAGAATAAATTAAATGCTGTATTTTTAATTTTCTGAGACCTAATCTGGACTTCATACACACTCCACCCCAATATCTTCTCTTAATATCTACTTCTTTCTGCTGTCCCGTTCTGCCCCGTCCTTTCATGCAGGGCCTGGCTAACTTTTTCTATTGAAATACAGGTATCAAATATTTTAGGCTTTACAGGCCCTACAATCTTTGTCACAAATATACAATCATGCTGTATTAGATGAAGGCAGCTTACAGACACTATACAAACACATCAATATAGCTATGCTCCAATAAAATGTTATTTATACACATTGAAATATGAATTTTATATCATTTTTCAAGCCTCATATTCTTCTTTTAATATTTTCCTAGTACTTTAAAGTACAAAAATCATTCTTAACTAGTGTGCCAAACAAAAATAGACTTTAGGCCAGATGTGGCTCGTGAGCTGTATGCAGTATGACAACTCCTGGTGTGTTGGCAGTACTGCTTCTTCAAGGGCGAGGCAGCCTTACTTCAATCACTGTCCAAAGGAAAACTCTCCAAAGATGGTTCTGTTTATAACGTTTTCCAATATTACACCTAAAAGTTTTAGGGATCATCAATGTGTCCTTGATTTTCTATTGCACACCTGAAAAGGTTATCCAACTTTACCGGTCAATTGAAAACAATTTTAAGATTTTACAGTGACTCTTTAATTTTTCTTTTATATCCTCACTGAGGATATGTTCTTTTCACTGATTCTAGAAAAAGAAAGAAAGGGAAAGAGAGAGAGAGGAGAGAGAGAGAAAGAGAGAGAGAGAGAGAGAGAGTGAGAGAGAGAGAGAGAGAGAAACATCCATCAGTTGCCTCCCATAAGCGCCCCAATGGGGATGGAACCCACAACCTGGATTATGTGCCCTGACTAGGAGTCTAACCCGAGACCCTTCAATGCATGAGACCACTCAGCTACACCAGCCAGAGCAATATTTTCACTTTTCATCAAGAAAAAGTATATGTAAAATAGTGAGTAGGGGTTAGAAGGTGAAACCTGAATGAAAGAAGCATGGGTTTGCTCCCAAGTTAGGGATTCAGTTCTTTGACTAAATAGCTTGATCATTTCACATCTCATTTACCAAATGTTGTCACTAAACAGCGATATTAAGTGCTAAAGGACACGAAGGGGAAAATTATGCTTGTATCTTCTAAAGTAGCCACATTTTCAGAAAAATATGTATGTTCTTTTTTTATGTCACAACATACAACACAGAAGATAGATATTTCTGAAGAGGAATGTAGTGGTTGATTTGTTCCAAATACTTTGGGGTGAAGAAAATCTAAACCTGAGTGAGATCATCCAAACTACAGCACAAAATACTCAGATGTAAAATGTCTACGTTTTCCTGTGTGCCTACTATTACCAGGAGAGGTTCGGCTCAGGGGTCTGTAAAAATATTTTCTTCCTTGAAGTATAATGCTCTGAGCCAAGGCGTCAGTTCCAGGCCCAATCCATTCCAGTCGAAAGTGTAAATGTTCAGCAAGAGGACATTTTGGAAGAAGACTGAAAACCTTGCCGTGCCAGATACCTGAAATGCTGCGAGGGTATTTGGTGGAAAATTTCATTTCCACATTATAAATAACTGTAGGATATTTTAAGGGATCCAAGACCAGTAACTTCCAAGAGCTGCTTATATTAGTTCCACTGAAATGTGAAGTGCAGGGAGGACGCCCGAGGAAGGCTTTAAAGGTGAATTACCAGATATGATTGATTAAAATAAATAATTCACCATTGATTAAATTGCCCTACAAATCCCCAAAGTACTCAGCCACCGAGGCCTGCATATCTTGCTGTCCACCAAGTAAAACCAAGGACAAAACAGCGACTGAGCAAGAGATAAAGCCCTGAGGTGATGACCGAAATCCAAAGAGCTCTAGAATATCTCGTTCAAAAAAGCCTCGTTTGGTTATTGATTATTACTTAGCGTCTTCAAATTTTCTGGGAGTTCCCCATTCTGGG
>PVJC01048046.1:0-12685 GCA_004026665.1 Murina feae | reverse complement strand
AAAAATGCTGTATGTAAAAAGTTGGAACCTCTTTTATGTTCCTTTGATAATTTTACTCTAGTTATTCTATTTATATATTTACTGATTTAATTTCCTTTTTGTCAACTAATTATACCTACCTTATTTCCATTTTCCACATTAATTATGCCAAATCATTACAAATTATATCCCAACTTCAAATGTTCGCATTTAGAAATTTTTCTTTAGTAAATATTTAGATGTCCCCCCTTAAATACACATTGGGTGATGGTAGCAGGCACCACTGGTGCACTGACCAGATCCTCTCCAATCCCTGTCACCATTTTTGTGTGGCCTCCTCTAGCTTCCATGTGCTCTTGGTGAAGCCCATTATCACTCTTATCGGTGGGACTACCTTCAGGCTACGGGAGCCTCCTTGATTGAACATGCAGAGAACCTGAGACATCTGGGAGTTTATGTTTCCACCAGGGGTGACCGTACCCTCCACTGAGGACCAGGATAAGAGATGGAAGTTCCACTCCCCTTGTTTCAGGCCGGGATAAACTCTGAACTCCCATCTCCCCTGTATAGTTCAGCTGAAGCCTTTTTCCTGGGAGACATTTCACCCCAGATCACACCTGGCTGGAGTCGTCCCTTTTTTGATACAGTTTTCCCTGCTCCCTGACTGATCCTCCCTGAGAGTGCATACACATCTCCAGGGCCCTGGCCATCTGCCTCTGACAGTGCTGTTTCACTGTGGGAAAAGGAGACATAGAATGCTTTGGAAAGAGGTAAGTTGTGGAAAATCAAACCACAAAGAATCTTTGCATCATCTCTGTAATTTCTCGGATATGAGAGCTAATATGCACCAAGACAGAGTATACGGCTTTGCCCATGATCACACAGTCAGGAATAGTACAAATACCTTACTTGGGCACTCACAGAGCGCCAACATAGGGCATGATCCAGAGCCGCACTGCTGTGCAGGAAGACCTGCTGCTTCTGCCTTCGTGAGCTATGGCATTTATCTGAACTCTCTGTTTCCCGCCTTGGCTACCAAACTACTTTAATGGTTAATCTGATTATTAAATAAAAGAATACATACAAAAGGATTAGAAAAGTTACTAATATGCTATAATCATTACTGGGGGGAAAACTACTTAATTCAATGTTTTAATATCATGTAAACCTAAGCTAATTACCTAAAAATGTTTTTGAAATTTATTTTATAAAGTACTTAGTCATAGCTTTCTTTTATTCTTACAGGTGGATGTTTTGCCACCTGATAGAATGATCTTTCCCCCATATCTCTCATTTTCTATATGATATCAAACCACAAAGAACTTCCATTTGACCCAATGATCCCACTTCTAGGAATATAGCCTAAGAAACCTGAAATGGCAATCAGAAAGAATGTATGCACCCCTATGTTCATAGCAGCACAATTCACAATAGCTAAGATCTGGAAACAGCCCAAGTGTCCATCAGTAGATGACTGGATTAAAAAAAAAAAAAGAATCTCTTACCCTTTGAGACAGCATGGAGGGACCTGGAGAGTATCATGCTAAGTGAAAAAATTCAGTCAGAGAAAGACAAGTATCACATGATCTTATTCAGATGTGGAATCTAAGTAACAAAATAAACTGATGAATGGAGTGGATCCAGAGACATGAAAGCCTGGGACAGAGTGGAGAATCTCAGAGAGAAGGCGGGGGAGGGTGGGTGGGAAGTAATCAACCGAGGACCTTGCATGCATATATGCATGGCCCATGGACACTGTCAATGCCGCGGTGAAGGCCTGGGTCAGGGGATATGGGTGGGCTGGAGGAGGTTAATGGGGGTGGGGGGGGGAAGGGGACATATGTAATACTTTCAACAATAAAGAATTATATATAAAAAAAAAAGAATGTAAGGACCAAGATAGCCAAGGCAGTGACACCTCCTGTGACAGATCCTAAGACAGACTTATTGTTGCAACTTGCAACATCCACAGTGCTAAGTACGGGTCAGCTAGGACCCTGCAGCCCAGCAATGAGCAGCTGACAGTTGTGCTGAGGATTATTGCGAGGTCCATGAGTTCTTTCTGGAAAATGAAAAGGAAGTTGGAACAATCGGACTACCAGATAGTTTACTGTAGGAGGGAGAAGGGACGCAAGGGGAATCCTACATTTGTTAAGATAGCTGTGAAACCAAGCCTGACTAGTGTTTAACAAGACTTGGTGGGTGCATCCTACAGGCAAATTGAGGATACGGCCATGTAACATCCACTACACAAAAGACACTGTCATGGGAACTAGAGAGTGGAAATGAGTGCATTTTTCTCGATGCCTTGTCAAGCAAAATTGAGGTTGCTTGAACATTCAAAATTTGATTAAAATGTGCAAAATAAGCCTGTGAAGAGCACCTGATTGCCAGTCCCCATTGTGTAAAATTGCAGCAACTGAATGCCAGAATAAATTTTAACTCGCAGCCAGAAACAATACCAAAATGCCATTTAAATGCTCAGAAAAGTCTAGTTCAAATAAATTCCAAAATAAAAAAAAAAATTGCATGGAATCACAAGCTGGGTGGCAGCAGATAGTTTTCCTCTTCGTTTTCCCTTATTTGCTTTTATGTTAAAGAGTTGGCTCATAAATATGACTTACAGGTGGGACAAGACTTTACCAGAGACGCTACTACCAATTCAGGAAATGCTGCCGGAGGCTCTTAGGGTAGCTGAGGGCGAGACCCTTCTCTGGAACACTGGGCTGCGGGGCTGCCACATGCCAGAGCAGGAGTGTTTGCCTGGCTCCCGTTATTCACCACGTTCATAATTTGAAAGCCACTCAGACCCAGGAGGTGGGCAGTTGTCTTCAGCAGCTGGGATGGCACTGCCTCCTTACAGCAGGACAAGCAGGATGCACCGTGCACTTAGAGTCGTGGCCTTGTAAGGGTGCGATTCTCAATGAATTGTTAACTTTATTAGATGCCCCTGGCTTCACATTTTGTGCATAAATTAAGGCTTTGTTACTATTTCATATAGTATTATTTCAATCGTGCACAAAATGCATCCACCTTTTATAAGGTGAGTGTAGTAAGCATTCATCGCAGAAAACAACTTTTAGGAAGGAATCAAGTATTCTTTCCAAACCTCGATCCCTGTTCCCCTGCCACATAAAAGAAGATTTGTCTAATTCAAGGATAAATTATGTCCCCATGACAATAAACTGCTATGAAGCATAAAGGAGAGGAAAGTGTCGGGGATGATCCCTGGGTCTCTGGTTGGGCTACCTGGATGTACAATGACGCTAGGTAGCCCTGAGGAACTGAGTGTTGGAGGAGAACCACATTTGTGCAGCTCATGCCCTTGGTGTAGGGCACGCTGAGTTGGAAAGGCCTGTGGAGTAACATAGTAGGTAGCTGGGTATCGAAGCCTGAGACTCACAGGAAGCATAAACATGTATATAAACTAAAAGTGTCAAAGGAATGTTTTATTTGTGTTTGTTTTTCTCCCTAGACTACAAATGTGTCTTCGGAAAATAAAGGAATGAAAGCTCTAAACATGCCAAAGTCTACCTTCACTGATATCCAAGGTCCAGGTGAAAATTTCTCTCAATATAAATCAAACATGACTTGACCTGGGGAAACAGACCTCAGGGGGACAGAATGTGCCTTGAAATTCTCAGGGACTCAGAGGTCTCAGGAGGGAGACTACTGGTGGGTGAAGACTATGGGGTGCCCACATTCATCCCCAGGCAGTGCATCCAGGCTGAGTTATTGGGAAAAATCTGCATGTAAAACACATTCTTACCAAATGTACCCTGAGCATATGGAAAACAAAAATAAAACCAAAGATTATTCCTCTGATCAAAAATGTTTTTATAGTATAAATGAGATTCTGCCTATAAAAATTTGGGAGGTTCAAAGACTATATTATACTTTGTAGTCATATGTTTTTGAGAACTAAAATTACAGTTTAAAGCATTTTCTTCCTAAGCATTACTTTGCCAAAAAAGAAAGTTACACTGCCTCAACGTTTTTCAACTTTTATACAACAGTCATTATGATATTTGGTATTTTCCTAAAGGACACATATTACAATCAGTTAGGTCCCGTCTCAACGCTGTTCACTCTGTAGCAGCTTCTGTTTGCAACTCACGTTAAAATCAAGCCACTTCATTTCCTATTGTTGTGTGATGCTAACTCAGCCCTTCCTGCAAGCGGTTCCTTTTTCTTGTATCAACTCTGTGCTCTGCCAAGTGATTTAGAAGCAAAAGCCTGGAAATCTAGACCCGGATTATGACAATTTGCAAGGCTAGTAACTTTGATAGTAGGACCCAGCACTAAATCAAAGCAAAGAAGTGAACGTATTTGCCTGACTGGACAGGGAGTTTATAAATGCTATATAATCACAGTGCCAAGAAATGAAGATAAATGGTTCTGGGTAAGCCAAACGTTATGTTTTGGTCTGTCTTGAATATAAATACATGTCTGGGAGAGTAAGAGAAGTCCGTCAGAAATAACTCAAAACGAAGGGGTGAGCTTGAATTGCCGCTGTGCTGCGTTAAGTGTGAGGCTGGACGGAGAGATTGCATGTCTGCACGTTTGAGATGCCCTCTGTGAAAGGGGATGATAATGCTTTCTCCATAAAATTACTGGGGAGACCAAATATCATAAAGCATGTCGGGCTTGTGCACCCTTTGGCATGTTTTCTGAATATAAGATGCCATGAAAACAATGGTTTCAGGGGGAAAAAACAATGCCTGTCACAAATGAATTCCAGGTAAGTAATTCTGGGGGGAGAAACAGAGTAAGAATAATCATTACAACAGCGAACCCCCACTCACTCCTCTGGAACTGCAGCTCCTCTGACATTGTTCCAAAGATAATGTGTCACCTACACTTAGACGTGTGTCCTCTTAGATGAAATGGCCTTCAGATCCAGGCACGGAAATGCCACCGCTGCCTTTCCCAGATGAAGGTGCAAAGGTATCAAAGTGGCTGCCTCTGTAGGGCAACCTGTTTCTGTAGGAGTTCTTACCCTTCGTGCAAAGAGAATTTGTTGAAAACAATCTGGACATTTTATGCCATTAGTTCTCAGCCTGGCTCCTTCCCTCAGTTATCTTGTAGGAAATGCACGTGTCTGACGATCTCATCCCTCCATTTCACAGTCGGGCACTCGGTCCCTTTTGTAAATGAACAGCAGGCAGTGCTTACACTCCCCTGCCGGACACCTGAAGTGAACAGTGTTGGCATGCACATGAGGCATTCATACCTGTACAGACAATGGCTAATTACAACATCACTTTAATGACTTCTTTGTAAGACTTCTTTGTGAAACTTCTCTGCAACAAGACCATTTTCTCTCTTTGGCCATTAACAGCCATCCTTGATGAGCTATAGTTTACTTCTTTGCCTTATAGAATGGGAGAGAACATCTGAATGGCGGTTTATTGGGTCAGGAGTATAGAAATAATTATTTTTTTGTTGTCTTTCTTCTCCCTAATAAACACATGAAGCTAGATTTCTCCAAAATTCAATCCTATTTTTTTGTTTTCCAAGAATTTGGTCTTTTCTGAAATCAGTCATACTTCCTTCCTCTTCTTGACCATGAGGAACTCATAGATAAATCCAGATCTTGTTTTCAGTTGCAGTAGCTTCGCATAGTCTTTACTTTCTATCAATTTACCACATCTGGCTGTGCTTGCTGACTTAAGCTGTTAGGCCAAACAATCCCATCACGTACCATGAATCAGAATGTAAGTCCCTCAGCTTCCTGCCTGATAGTGGCCTAAAGGCAGCCCTTCTTTCACCTTTAGTCCTGACTTCTATCCATACCTGCTCATCTCTGGACCCATAGATCATCTTACGTACTCAATTCCATTTTTGCAATTTGTAATTGTTTCCTGTTCTTTTTTTTCTGACTTGATTTTGCTCTACTCCTGGGATTTCCTGCCCCCCCCCCCCAACACTATATCTACTGGTTCTTTCCACTTGTGACTTCTTTAAGCAAGATTACCTGCCAGAGTGTTAGTTCCCTGCTATTTAATCACCATCGCAAGCAATAGTCTAGCTGGACTGGCTGGACATGATTGAACTTCTGCTGTGACTTTGTTTTAAGTCTTATTCTGCCTCATTCTTTTATTGTACGCTGCCCCATTTTATTTTCTAGAAGCAGGCAGCTAATAAATAATAAAACATTTGCTTTATATATAAAATAACTTGAGCCAAAGCACCCATCTAAATTCTAATGTAACTATGTCAAACTCTATCAATCAAGGAGTAAACAAAGAAAGCTCACTGACTTAGACGAGAAGGTTGGAGAATGAAATGTTCATGACATCGCTCTCTTCTCCCTGCTGAGTTCAAAGGACTGTTATTCTTCGGAATAAAACTACCTGTGATCAGGTCTTTTCTTTCCAGCCATAAAACGAACACACAGATACAAAATGGGATTCAGTATAACGAAATCTAATGATAAGGCAACAGCGGAAAGCCCACAGCACTTGTTGCCATATGGTAATGCAGTTGTTGACAGTACATGCATGTAGCTAAACGTTACTAATTGGGAGTAATTAGGACTCCTTCCACTTGAATTTCAAAACTTTTAGATAATGGAAGAGTTTCAAAGAAATACAATTTTATCATTATAAATACATCCACCAACACAAACTACTGGTAGTTTGCTGCCAAATTGATTTCCTGGCAGACTTGATTGAAGAATGAAAGCATTCCTTATATTTAAATGTTTCTTTAAAATGGCCAGGAAGATGAATGAGACAGGACATTTACCTCAAACCCGGACAAAAACCCTACCAAGCACACCAGCAGGGCCACAAGCTCCGGAAAGGCAGCAGCCACCAGTGAGGGGCGGCGTGGCTCTGGGAAGGACCCGGGAAAGCGACCCCATGTGCAGTGGGTCACATAGTACAGTGGAAATGCCATTTCAGTCCTGGCTTTATGTTGTGTGTCCAAGTGTGTGTAAGTGTTGGAAAAGAGTTGAACCTCAAAGCCTTCTAAGGTTCAAAAACTCCATTCTATGAATGGGAAAGGTTTTCAGATGAGTCCTGAAAAGGGAGAGAAGTAAAGAGGAGGAAGAAAGAGTTCCACGTAAATAAAGGAACTCAAGCATAAATACAGAAAGAAAACCGAGGTGGGAGTTGTGAGGTTTCTGAGGGAACACAGCTCTCTTCTCTTCTCTCTCCATCACAAAGTCCTCTCCACTAAGAAGGCCAGAGAGCCAGTCAGTCACCACCACACAGGAGAGCCTCCCACCTTCCCTGCAGCTCCCACTCAGACCCATAGAGGTCACCTTTGTGTGCTTATGTCTCAGCCTTTTTTTTTTTTTTTTCTTTTTTTCATTTCTTAGACCCAGTCTCTCACTGCTCACTTTTAGAATGCATCTCAAAGTTCTCAATCTGATTGGAAAGAAGCCTTAGAGGGTGTGGATTGATGAACTCAAGCTGCGAAAGATAATCTGGGTCAGAGGGGCTGTGGGAGTATGGAGGGCGCCTTTCTCCCTCCTTTCTGTCTTCCTTTCACTTACATTTTACTATGTCATAATATTCTCCTCATCGATCTCTCTCTCTCTCTCTCTCTCTACCCTGTCGTCTCTCTCTCTCTCACCAAAATATAATATAATGTGGCGCCTAGAGGTTACACTTATTTCTACGATAACCCCTCCTTAAGGGAATGCATGTGACTATCTTAAGATGCCTGGGAAGATATGATCAGGTGTAACCTGTTCATAGCCTTTTAAATATCTTTTGTAAAAGATGAAATTGGGGGATGAATGGCTTCCTAAAACTGACACTGCACTATCAGCACCTCCCAGAACCCCGAGCCTTTACCTGCCCAAGGGGATGTGCTTACCAGTTGTCAGTCCTCCTAGTTTCCAGCTGCCACTAGATGTCCCTCCTAGCCAACACTGAGATGCACTCACACTTCCAGGAGCCCCAGGTCACTGAAGTGTAGATGGATAGCTGCTCAGGGGCACCTGCCCGGTTCCACTACTGCCATCTGGTTACAGGGGCTGTTTCCAGCTGGGCATTGATTCCGCCTCTGGTTATGTCTGTGTGGCTCTGATGCAGGTTGAGGAACTTGTTTATTCATACTAAATCAGACATGGCTTCTTGGTAGTGTTTCTTTAAGAATCAGAGTTGTGGGCGCCTTATTTCAGTCTTCGCATGTCTTCCTAGGGCAGTGGTTCTCAACCTTCTGGCCCTTTAAATACAGTTCCTCATGTTGTGACCCAAACATAAAATTATTTTCGTTGCTACTTCATAACTGTAATGTTGCTGCTGTTATGAATCGTCATGTAAATATCTGATATGCAGGATGGTCTTAGGCAACCACTGTGAAAGGGTTGTTCGACCGCCAAAGGGGTGCGAATCGCTGGTTGAGAATTGCTGTTCTAGGGTCTTAGGTCTGCATTTCCTTACTCATTCCTGCTTCCCAGTCACCATAGCTTCCATCGTCCTCTGCCTGGCTTGATTGCATCAATGGGGAAATGATGAGGAGCTTCAGAGAAATAACACAGTTCTGAGTGGAGTCCCGTGGAGCTTACTGAGTGTTGGGCAGGTACACCCTGTGGTGACTCCTGGTGACTCACATCTTTGTCTCATCCTCTCCCCTGTATGCTGATGAGTCTGTGGCTTTCCTCTAAGCAGTACAATATGGCAAATGTGATAGGATGTCACTCAGAATGTTATGCTGCGCTATATGGCAAAGACGAAACGATTTTACAGATGTAATTAAGGTGCCTAATCTGTTGACTTGGGGTTAATTAAAAGGGTGAGTATTCTGAGAGGGCTTAACCTAGTTAGAAAGCTCTTTTAAAGAGGATCCAGGTCTTCCCTGAAGTCAGGGACTCAAGTAGCATAGACTCTGTTCTCTCACCCTCTTGCTGGCTTTGGCAAGTTAAGCTGCCATGAATTCTGTAGCTGTAAGGATCTAATCTCTGCCAACAACCTGAAGGAACTTAAAAGTATTTTGTCCCCAATCAACACTCCAATGGGAATGCAGTCTAGCCATCTAGCTGTCATCTTCACCTGAGCCTTGTGAAATTCCAGGCTCAAGAGCCAGCTAACCAGTGTGTCAACACTGCTAACCCACAGAAATTGTGAGATGGGAAATGAGCATTATCTAAACTGCTGAATTCATGGTAATTTGTATTGCAGAAAGTAATAAAGCTGCTTATATTAAATATATAAACATGTTCAATTAGCTGATCAAAAGTGGAAATCTTTGTTCTGCACCCCGTCTAAATGTTATGTGTTACTCTTGTTTTGTTTTAGTTGAAGTACAAAAATAAAAGATTTTTTTTTGTTGCTATTATATAACTGTTTTTTTGGTATAAGAATTTTATCACTATTCTGCATTCATTTCAGTATTCTTCAAAGAGGTATTAGTCTGAGGGTCCCTTTTTTTTTTTTTTTTTTGCATGTAATCAATATTTTTGCCTCTCTCAGCCTGAGCCCCTTTATCATTGTTTTATGGGTTATGGAGGTATTTTTTTAATATTTTTTTTTATTTTTTTACAGAGAGGAAGGGAGAGGACTAGAGAGTTAGAAACATTGATGAGAAACATCAATCAGCTGCCTCCTGCACACTCCACACAGAGGATGTGCCCGCAACCAAGGTACATGCCCTTGACCGGGATCGAACCTGGGACTTTTCAGTCCTCAGGCCGATGCTTTATCCACTGAGCCAAACCGGTTAGGGCTATGGAGGTATTTTTTCTTCTTTTTTGTAACAACACTCAATTCCACAAATAACTTGCTGGTTTTCTTTATCATTTGCAGGTTGACTATCCCAGTCACACTCCAGGTTGTGGATAGGACTTCAGTTTTCTTGTCCTGGGAGCATCTGTTTTTGCTGTGCTTGTCTCAAAGTGACCAGCAAGATTGCAGAAGAGCAAGAGGATGTGTCCTATCATCTTCACTCAAAGGTGACACTAGGTTAGGTAACTTGTGCACACACTCCATTTCTCAGAGTGCTATGGACTGGAGTGTCCCACCCCCTCCATTAATATGATGAAGCCTAAAACCCAATATGATGGTATTGGAGATGATTACTTAATGAGTACAGTCCTTATTATGTCTTTATAAGACCAGACAGGAGACAGAAGATCTCTCTCTCTCTCTGCTTTGTGAGGGCACAGCAAGCCAGGAAGAGGGCGCTCACCAGAACCTAATCATGTTGGCATCCTGGTGTCAGACTTCTAGCCTCCAGAGATGAGAAATACATTTTTGTTGTTTAAGCCACCTGTCTATGGTATTTTGGTGTGGCTACAAGCCACATGGCCAATCTCAAAGTAAGCTGACAGACAGGAATATTCAGAATATTCAAGTATATTCCATCCTATACACACACACACACACACACACACACACACACGTATATATATATCCTATCTAATAAAAGAGTAATATGCAAATTAGGCATCACACCATCACAAAGATGGCTGCTCCCATAGCCACATGATGGCCATCCCCATAGCCACAAGATAGCTTCCCCCATAGTCACAAGATGGCGGTCCCCAGCCCGGCTTAGCCCCACCACTGAAGTGGTCAAGCCTGTTAACCAGGCAGGTGGAGGGGGAGACAGAGGACCTGAGAGGTGGAACAGGCAATCAGAGGGGGTTGGGGGTCCCTGGCCCAGGCCAGAGGCCTTCACCAGAGGCCTCAGACATGAGCAAGGGTGGAGCTGGTGATCGGAGGGGGTAAGGGCAGAGCTGGTGATCAGAGGGGTACGAGGGTGCCCTACCTAGGCATAAGGCCTGGGCTAGAGGCCTTAGGCTTGGGAAGGAGAAAGGTCAGAGATCACAGGGGCCTGGGCTTTGCAGAGCCAGTGATTGGAGGGGCAGAGGAGGAGCCTATGATCGCAGGGGTCTGGGTGCTGGTGGTGCTGGCAAAGCAGGGCTCTGGGGGTCCCCTTCCCAGGCCTGCAGCCTTGGCCAGGGCTGCCAGTGGGGCAAGGGTAGAGCCAGTGATGGCAGGGGGCAGGATCAGAGCCGGTGATTACAGAGGCCTGGGCTCTGTGAAGCTGGCGATCAGAGGGGCTTGAAGGTCTTCTGCCCAGGCCTGCAGCCTCAGGCAGAGACTGCAATCCTGGGCAGGGGCAGAGCCAGTGATTGCAGGGGTCTGGGGGTCCCTTGCCCAGGCCTGCATCCTAGGCCAGAGGTTGCAGGCCTGGACAGGGGTGGAGCTGGGATTGGCGGGGCAAGGGTGGAGCCAGTGATTGGAGTGAACTACAGAGGAAACACCTTTTCTTACCACTCATTGGCTAAGCTCCCTGTATGCCACTGGTAATATTCTTAGTAACTTGGGTAATAAGAATCCAAAAAGACGATCTAGGGTTTTTCCACCACACTCCTGGAGAAAAAAAAAATGAAGGTCCACTGCTGGAGGGCTATGAAATGTCATATCCTGCCCTAGCCAGTTTGGCTCAGTGCATAATGCCTCAGCCTGCTGACTTCAGTGTCTGGGTTCAATTCTGACCAAGGGCATGTACCTAGGTCACAGGCTCCTCCCTTGCCGGGGCCCAGGTCAGGGCACATGCAGGAGCCAATCAACCAAAGTGTTCCTCTCACTTTGATGTTTCTCTCTGTTTTTCCCTTCTTTTCCACATTCTCTAAAAATCAATGGAAACATATTGTCAGGTAAGGATAAAAAAGAAAGAAAGAAAGAAATGTCATATCCTATGAAAAACACATCTTGAAAATACCTAAAGAAAGTTGTCATTTCTTCATGGTGTTGATGAACACCATGATGGCTGTAATGAACACCTTGGTGGCTATGGTGACTGGCAGTGGCTGCAGCAGCAAGGTGATGGGGCTGGTAACTTCCCCTTGATTAGCCTGGTTGCCTCCCACAAAGGGAGGCCAGACTTCAGCTTAGGCCTGCTCCCCACGGGCACCCCCTGAAGTAGGATACCCCATAAAGGCTCCCAGTATGTGAGAGGGGGCAGGCTGGGCTAAGGAATCCCCCCCCCACCAGTGCACAAATTTTGTGCACCAGACCCGTAGTATATATATATATATGTAACTTAGTTTTAAATTATAAATTGTTATAAGATATTTTATATTATTATTCTTATTGTTCCAAAGATTGCTTCCTAGTTTAATAGGCCTTGCTTGGAACCTTAGACTTATATACTTATAATATATACTAGGGGCCCGGTGCACAAAAATTTGTGCACTCGGAGGGTGGAGGTCTCTCAGCCCGGCCTGTGCCCTCTTGCAGTCTGGGACACCTCGGGGGGGATGTCCACCTGCTTGGCATGCCTGGCCAGCCTGGGTGAGGAGTTGAGGGCCATTTTCAGGCTGTCCACAGCCCCTTCAGGGTTCGTGCACTGGGGGGTGGGAGGGCTGGTGAGTGCAGGCCTGGACATTTTCCACCAGAGGGCCCATGATCGCACACGCCTGGTGGGCCCCCACCGCTGAGGTGACACACCTGCCACAGAGCTGGTGGCAAGCCAGGGGCGGACGCTGGTGCAGGATCCCCCAGTGGGGCCCTGCTGCTGAGCAAACACACCTGGGTGGAGCCCGGCAGTGAACTGGCTTCGGATTCTCCGCACTGTGCAGCAGACGCTCCCGCATGCCCTGTGGGGGCCCCTGGGGGATGGATGAAGGTAGCGGACCCTGGACTAGTGCTCCCGCATGCCCCTGAGAAGGCCCCCGCGGCAGAGCCAGGCTGCAGACCCGGGACGACTGCTCCTACACACCCTGCAGAGGCCCCCGCGCTCC
>PVJC01048045.1:0-12686 GCA_004026665.1 Murina feae | reverse complement strand
AAGTGATGAATAGCAAGAACCTACAGCCAAAATTACTTTACCCAGCAAAGCTATCATTCAGAATTGAGGGTCGGATAAAGACCTTCACAGACAAGAAAAAGCTAAAAGAGTTCATCACCACCCAACCAGTATTATATGAAATGCTGAAAGGTATCCTTTGAGAATGAGGAAGAAGAAAAAGGAAAGTAAAAATTATGAAGAACAAATATATATCAACGAGTGAATCTAAGAATCAAGAGAATAAAAAATCTGATGAACAGAATAAACTGGTGAATAGAATAGAATCAGAGGCATAGAAAGGGAGTGGACTGACAATTTTCGGGGGTTAAGGGTGTTGGGGATGCGTGAAGAGACTGGACAATAATTGTACACCTATGGATGAGGACAGTGGGGGGGCAAGGACAGAGGTTGGGGTGGGAAATGAGAGGAGGGGAGCTATGGGGGAAAAGAGGAACAACTGTAATAATCTGAACAATAAAGATAAATTAAAAAAAATAAAAAAAATAAAATGGGTAATCAGAAGTATATCACTTCAGGAAAGGAGGTTGTTATAGGGTGAACATGTCCAAAAGAAGATTGGGAGCATCTACATAAAATCCTCTGATCTTTACTCAAACAAAAATCTAACTTTTACTTACTGAATTTGCTATTCTGTCAGTTTCTCAACCCAGTCTAAGAGCCATTAGTCTAGTCTGCAAAGGTGCCCTCCTATATATCATCGTGTATGCTTTTCCTTCTACATGGTATGTCTAGCCTAAACTCTGCCTATTAACTCCTTAATCCTTAGCTTTTGGCCTAATAGATATTTCCTAACGGAAATCTTCCCTGACTACCATGACTATGTCAAATATACCTATTATAAACTAAAATAACACATACTAGTATAACTTTTTTCACAGCACTTGGGAAAGTTACAATGTTTGTGCAATTATCAATGCCTCTCTTCTCCAGCGAGGACAGGGACCTGAGCACATCGCATAGTTCTTGACTCATAGTTGGTACTCAAAAATCATTTGATGAATGAATGAATGGATTTCAGTTTTCCCTAATTAGATTGTGTTAATAACATACTAGCTTTCTTAGTAATATGCAGGCATGTGATATGCTTCAAGAAAGCTCAATATAGATAGATTGAAAAGTTTCACTTGTGAAATTAAGGAAAAGTTTGGGATGGAGGATTGTTTACTTGTTGGTGGCAAAGTAGAATTAATCAGATTCTCATATGACTTACCATTGCAGTCTGTACTATCTGTACTATAAGTGAGAAGTGTCAAATGAGTGTCCAATATTGTAAACCCAAGAGCTCAGTAACTCTAGAAACATAGCTCTCTACTTTTAGTAATTTTCTGTCAGTGTTTGGAATCTTAGCTTTAAAGACAAAATCAAAACAAACACAAAAAACACTTCCAGGAATTAGAATGGATAATGACACATTTTCAGTAGCTCTAGAAATAAGTTGGCATCATAGTTGCAATTAATGCCTACATTCAAATATTCAAATCAGACTCTGCGTTTTCCTCATATGTTAGTCAACAGAAGGCATGAGATTTAAACTGTTGTTTGAGTTAAAATTGTCTTTTTTTTTTTTCACTTTCCCTTGAGGGCAGAGACTGATTTATTCATCAAAGTAACTAAAGCACCTTGCACAATCTTTGCCATATAATAAGTGTCTGCTATCCATCTATTAATCAAGCTCTCTATCTATCCATCCATTTCTCTATCTCAATGTCTACCTCTATCTATATGTGGACTTTATATATCCAAATATGTAGCCAGTATGTACATTGAAAAGTAAATAGAATGGAAGTCAAGCAACCTAGATTATAGTTTTCTCAACTCTGCCAATAATATACTGTGGTCTTAGAAAACTTATTTAATTCCCTTCTGCCTTATTTACTTTATCCAATTTGCTTAATCATACCTGACTTGCATATCTAACCATTACATAAAGAAGAAGAAAAAATGAAACAAATGTAAAAACGTTTTGAAGTGTGAAGTGTGTTTTGAGTAGCAGAGTATTCATTAATATTAAATAAAATGGTCAGGCTGAGGTTCATTCTCTGTAATCTCAGCCCACATAGGCTAAATTGCATAATCATCCTCTTATTCATCAACAGGGCTCTCCTTCCAGCATTAAAAGAACCCTATAAATCTCTCACTTCCTCTCTTGCTCACTTGCTGAATCAGCCTTTGTGAAAGTATTCCCTCCAGTGTATAATACTTTGAGGAAACTTTCAAGAAAACTCTGTGCCCAGAGAGTGCTGATTCAGCACAGCAAAAGAGGTGACTGAGATGGATTTGAAACATTTCATTGGCAGCAACCTGATTTGAACAAGTCTACACAAATAAGGGGGTACTTGTTTGGCCGAAGGAAGAACATTGGTTACAAATAGCTATATATTTCTGTATTTGGACTCACATGGCGTATGGAGTAAAAAAGTATCCTTATGTTTTAAAAGCATCATCCTATGCATTCAAATGGTCCATATTTAATTTATGGCACAGAGTAATTCCTTTTCCTTTTTGTGCCTCTATACATAATAAAACAGCTTCTAGAAAATGTACCCTATAATGTTATATGTCACCATGCCACAGGACATGAAGTAAGAAGGCTCCCCTTTCTATAATGCATAAACAATAAATCAAAATTATTTTAAGTATGATTGAAGACAAATAATTTTCTCTGGCTTAAAATATATCATTATGCTGCAACTGCTTTATTCACGCATCTTGAGTTTTGACTGGCTGAGCCTTACATTTTGTGATCCTAATCTTCAGTAACATAGTGCTTTCCTGAATCTGATTCACACTTATTAGCAGCTAGACACAGAAGGTATTTTCAAGCATTTCAAAGCTATCATGACGTGACAAGAAAACACGTGCTCCAGTAATAGGTGGTAGATTGGGATGTTGGTGTTGGAATGCAATCTGAATGACCCTTTTTCAGATAAGCTTGCAAAAGAAAACTACTTAAACTAATTTCACAACATAGGTAGAACACTTGCATTCTTCCTGGATACCACAGATATTTATCTTTTTCAAAGCAAATGAGTAAAATGCACTCTAGTTCATCATTAAAATAAAGTAACAGGTCAGTTT
The DNA here is from genome assembly GCA_004026665.1 of Murina feae. Lineage (NCBI taxonomy): Eukaryota > Metazoa > Chordata > Mammalia > Chiroptera > Vespertilionidae > Murina > Murina feae. The sequence goes on along the minus strand of PVJC01048045.1, from coordinate 9,587 downwards.
TCTATCAGCATTAAATTTGAACTTTCCCACTGGTAGCTGGTTAAAGAAAAAAATTTTACTCTAAAATTATATTTCCATGTCTTTCCCCTTTTAAATGATTAATTTTTCATGGCATAAAGAAGACAGACTTACTGGGAATCATCTAAGGAAAATAAAAGTTTGAGAAGAATAAAGTTAAATACTTTTGCCAAATATGTGTTAACATTCATAAAATGTGTGTAGTATTTCTATGAGGTTGATTTTCATGCAAGCTTCGAAAGTCAGCCAATATTTGGAATCTGTCAGAGCTAATAGCACATTTGATTGTCCATCATTCCATCTCTATTCCCATCTGTCTGTGAAGTCTAATGATTGTTGTGAAAGAGTTCACAGCTGTTTTCCATCTTCATTTTTAGGCATACAGTTTTATTCAGACTTACTATTATGTATTTTCATTTCCTGGAGTTATAGAAGCAACTTAGATGGAGTCAGTTCCAGCTGCAAAGGCAGTTAGTTCTTATTCCTTCTCAGGCACAGTTGGATCTTGTGATGACTATCCCCAAGGTCATACTTTGACAATTGGCACGTAGATGGGCTATTTTTGACACCCAACCTTATTTTGCAGTATTTGTGTTTTCTCACCACCCCTATCCTCAATCCTGAACTTCTCAATTAAGCACTTTCCTCAGATCGAAAATCTTCCCCTGTTGTAATCTCCTACCAAAATCTTATAATCTTGTGAACCTTCCTCTTCTTTTCCCACCTACAATAAGGCATACGATTTAGGAATTAGTCGATTAGAAAGTAATCCTATAAGTTGCTTAAAGTGTATTCATATAAGCAATGGGTTCATGTATTAATTATCCCAGGAATATTGCATTGAAACAAGGATTCTCCAGTAAAGTTACTCCCCATTCACAGAATCATAAGCCTCATTGTCAAATGTGGAACATTATACCACTCAAAAAGCAAAAATCCCTAAGAGACAAGTTGGATGAACATCCTTAATGGCAAGAGAAATAGTTTCTCGTGGGGGGCTACAGTGTGCTAAGGATTTGTGACTTCAAAATCAAAATCTAAAAGCAAGTTTAGAAAAAGTAACTTTAACAAATTAACAAATGTTCTAATGGATACTGACTCAGTATTATCCCAAATTAAATTCTATCACAATAGTTCTAACAGAATAAAAAATATAAGTACCTCAAATACTACTTATTGATATTTTCTCATTAGCTATGCCCTAGTTTGACTACAACAAAAATGTGGGTTTTATTTTAAAAAACAAACATCATAAAGAATAAAATTTTAATCCTAACGAGATGTTTAATACACACTGTTTTTCCAACTTTTATAAATAAGTCATATGATTTTGTTTTTGTTTGTTTGTTTTTAAGGTGGAATAATGAGTGTAGGAGGACTTATTACTTTCTGAATTAAGAAAACTCAGCAGCCATGATCTTAACTTTCTATGATATTACTAGGTTAAGAGACAATCTGGGAGGTAAAGAATTTGTTGAAATATTAAAATTTTGTGGCAATATATAATAGTACTACTGTTTAAAATTCAAAATTACTTCTATCTGGACAGATGGTCACGAGAGATACAGAGTTAAAAGCTATTTTTCACATCTGATATATATTTGCTTTTGGGGGGATTTTGATCTGTTAGTGGTTAGTGATTGCTAGAGGTATTAGAGAAGCTAGTTTGAGGCATGTGGTAAGACAAGCTATGTGGTAAAGGGGAATGCATTATGTGTTTGCAGTCAGATTTTTGCTCAAATTTTGGCTGATATATTTCTTAGCTATTTAGGACAATGATTCTATTTCTTAGCATGTTTCCTCTTCTTTAAGACAAGAAGGGTTATAATAGCCAAATGATAACCATTTTATGTTCATTAAGTGAGAAAATAGAGTGATCGATGTCTAATGGGTACTCACAATATAATCACTATTTTCCATCTCCTCATGTTCATTTCTATGAGCTTACCCAAACTGAGGATCCTCAAGTCATTATCTGAGAGCTTTAAGGTCAGCTTTACTTGTTAAGTGCCACATAATTAGTGTACTTTAACTCTAATAACAAAATAGAAAGGGACAAAATAGTAAATCTGCAATTGGATTTTAGGTAAATATAGTGAAGATCAAGTTAGCTTTGGGGTGTGACAGAGAAAGTGTAGGGCATTGGAAATCTCAAGTGTCTGAAGGTTGTATCCTTGCTATTATCTGTAAAGTGCATTAGCTCATTATTGGACTGATATTACACTGACCTTAAAGAGATGAATCACATGGATTGGATGGATCCAAGGTAAGGTGTAACAAAAGTGTGGCCTAGTGATAAATTGGCTCAAGACAGCGGCTCAGGGTCCTTAGAAACACCACACTGAGAGAGAAATAAAATGAAATCAGAGTCTAACACTTGCAAGGTACTGTTGCAAAACTGAGTTCACGTTTTATTCATAGCCTCTTTTACAGCCCCCTGCTATTTAAAGACATTAGTTGCTTGAAATGAGATTTTTAGGCTCAGTATCAAAGCTTTAGTGTTTATGATGTTTTTAAAAGAGATATCAGACTATAGCAGCTTTCCTGTGATGCTGGATCAAACTTGGATTGACGTAGATACTACTTCCTTCAAGGGATATTTTAACCATCGGGGAGGTGACAGCCTAAGAGCAGCTTTCTGAAAGATTATAACCAACTGTAACATACTGAGGAACCGAGCTCCAAAGGAAGTTCTTATTCTGAATTTCCCATCTGCTGAAACCAGTTTGTTTATCTACATGGACTGCTGCTTCCCCTTTCAATGATGTTATTGTATGTACTGTATGGGTCTGCACAAACAAATAAAACATTATGGCATTCAATACAGTCAAATTATTGGAAATATTGGAATGTGACTAAAACCTATCCCTCCCATCTAAGTAATATATCTGACATTCTTCATTCACCACCCTCACTGTACTTGGCAATCCTCATTGTTTAATGAGCATTTTGCTGAGACATAGGGTAATAGGCTTTAGGGAGATAGATTCTAGCCTTGGATTAAAAAAAAATCAATCTGCCTCTAAAATCCGTCTAAAATCTGTAGCATTCAAATCAATAGTTCACCTACACCTGAGGATTAATAATAATGAAGCTGGTATTTCTTTGCTTTCACTAGCTTCTGGGATACCTTAGGATAGAAATATAATTATTTTAATGTTGAAATATAAAAATATTAAATTTAAAGGTAGTTCACCATGTGACTGTTTAATTAATTGACTATTTAAATTTTATAACTCAAGCAGATGAGAATAGGGATAAAACTCCAGACTTTAATAGGAATTAATTAGAAAACTTTATATATTTGGCTTTCTATTCAGGGCCTCATTGCACCTTCAACTTCCACCAAAAGATTAAAATGATTACAGGCACTGTTAAGCCTCAGAGTGATTCTCAGAAATTAAAGCTGAGTGTAGTCCTTCAGTAAACCACTGTAATAAGATATTTTATTATTATGGTTCTAAATGTTCTATAATGTATGGTATTTCAGATATAAAATAATTAAAGGCAATTAAAACCCATTATACTAAGGATTACTTTGTACTAATGATATAGAGATTGCTTGTCTCTAGAAAGAATTTCCTCTAAAGTCACCCAGAAATGAAGTTGAAATTGGTGGTGCTAGGAGAAAGGGGCCCCCTTTTTAATGAGATAAATGATAGAGAACACATTTGAGTTTCTCAGAATATGAGGAAACAATGACATCAGATTTCACTAATAGTATCTCACATTTCTTTTCACTGATGGTCAGAATCAAGGGCACACTAAGGGTATAGGATGAAATAAATATATTCAGAAAAAATATTTTTTCTGGAGCCCTTAAGTCTAAAGGTGACCTAGAGATGATGACCATCTTCCTTCTCCAAGGGTCTGGAGCTAGCAGCTCACAAGAATGAATCCATGCATTGTTCCGAAACCTTTATCAAAAACTTACCTGTGGACCTAGAGGGTGTTATGCTCAGTGAAATAAGTCAGTCAAAGAAAGACAAATACCATATGAATTTACTTATATGTGGAATCTAAAGAACAAAATGAACAAATAAAACTTAAACAGACTCATAGACACAAAAACTTGACTGATAATTGCCAAGGAGAAGGGTGATTGGGGGACTCATTGAAAGAGGCAAAGGGATTAAAATAGATCCAGAGACATAGAAGCATTGAACCTCAGATGGAGGGCAGGAGAGGGTGAGAGGGGGGTAACAGTTGAACCAAAGAACTTGTATGTATGCATACAAGCATAACCAATAGACACAGATGCCAGTGGGGTGAGGGTTTGTGCTGGGGATGATAGTGGGCTGGGAGAGGTCAATGGAGGAAAAGGGGGACATTTGTAATACTCTCAACAACAATTTTTTTTTAAAAATTACAAATTAGTAATTACAGAATACTCATGAGAGTATAAAGTACAGCATAGGGAATATAGTCAATAATAGTGTGGTAAGTATGTATGGTGCTGAGTGGATACTTTGTGCAGTATGATTGTCTAATCACTATGCTATACACCTGAAACCAATACATAATAATACTGAAAGTAAACTTTAATTAAAACATTAAAAATAGTTACTTTTTAAAAAAGAATACTTACCTCTTCAAATTCCCATCTTAAAAACATTGCAGTATGTCACTTAAGATGGCGAGCTCTCAAAATAGTCTAGGTTCAAATCCTGGACTATAAGATTGGGGAGAGAGCTTAATTGTAATAACTCCAATAATAATAACAAAAAGAAAAACAAACTTGAACATTTTATCCTATCTTTTAAAAATATATATTTTATTTGTTTTTACAGAGAAACATTGGTGACAGAGAAATATCAATGAGAGAAACATCGACCTGCTGCCTCCTTCATGTCCCCTCCTGGGGATTGAGCCTGCATCCCAGACAAGTGCCCTGAGTGGGTATTGAACCAGTGACTTCTTGATGCATGGAAAGATGCTCAACCAACTGATCCACATAAGCCAGGTTTATTCTTTTTTGTTTGCCTCACTTTCCTAAACTTTAGAATGGAGTTGACTGGTAATACCTCCCCGAGAAGGTTATTGTGACATTGAGTTAATTTACTTAAAATACTTATCACAGTGTTTGCTATAATTATGCTCTCCATAATAATAACTGTTATTATGGCTATACTATCCAAACATCTTACCAGGGATTAATTGCAAGGATACAGCTTTTGGAGAGTGTGAACCAAAACGGACACCATTTGTTTCTGCAACTTTTCTAGCAAAATTCATTTATTTAACCACGAACTATTTTCTGCATTCTTACCATATGTCAGTCACTGATCTAAGTATAGGTACTGAATTTTCAAAAATAAACAAAACCATGTTTTCATGGTCTGTACATTTTAGTTGTGGAAGATAGACAATTTTTTTAAAAAAGAAATAATTGTGATATTTCCAGCCAATGATAAATAGTATGAAGTAACGTGTTAGTGGGACAGTGAATGATCTGAAGGGCATAATATTAAATTAGGAGGTAAAAGAGAGCATATGTTATCATATTTCACTCAATGATTAGGTGTCTACATTTTGCAAGGCACTGTTCTAGGTTCTAGAGATTAAAGTAGTGAATGAGGCAAATAAAATCTTTGCTTTCATGAAACTTATGTTCTCATCTTGGGGCAGGAATTAAAACAAGTAAAACAATAAAGAAATAAAAAAATAAGTTAGTAATACATGCTATAAATAATGGCAATATGATTAAGAGTGACTAGAAGACTACTTAAATTAGGTGGCCAGGAACGGACTCTCTGATTACGAGTCACTTACTTGCAATCTTACAGACCAAGAACTGTCCTTGCAAAAATCTAGACGCTATAGGTAGAGATGATACCAAGTTCACGCTAGGTCCTGAGTTGGAAATAATATTTGCATATTCAAAGAATAAAATAAGGGGGCTGACATTGGAAGATTTTTAATCATAGTAGTGAAAGAATCTATTTTATTTTAAAAAATCATTCTGGCTGTTGGATAGAAAAATGTACTGTAGAAAGGCAACAGTGGAAGCAGGGAGATATATAGGAGGCTATTGCGATGATAGAGGTTAAATATGACAGTGGCTATTTTTTTTCTAAAATTGTTAGACTGAAAATTGAGGGGCATCTTTACATGAAAGTCAGCCTAAGAAGGAGCCACGTGGTGCATAGCTGCCCATTCCTTGTCAAACAGGCTTCCTCCAATCATGAACCTTATTTTTACTGACGTCAACTGATGTCATAATTGGAGGTGGAGAGTGCACAAATTCAACAAAGACCAGAGCATTCTGAGCCCATAAAGATGTCAAAAAATAAAAAAAGAGGTAAATACCAGTAAGCGATTGTCTTACTCTGGAAAATTCAAACTGAATGTAATCAGTTATGCAAAAGGGCATGGAAATAGAGCTGCAAAGAGACAATTTGGACCTCCTTCCTGAGTGCATGATCAGAGAGTGGAGAAAACAAGAAGAATAACTCCTTAAGATGCCAAAAAAAGAAGGCTTTAAGGGGAAAATTAGCAAAATGTTTAAAATATTGATTTCTTAATTTTGGGTTGGAAAACTGGGGGGCATCTTATACATGGGAGCATCTTATACAGGGAAAAATACAGTAGATGGATTTGAGATATATTCTGAAGAAGAGCCAACAGCATTTTATAATGAACTAGAAGGAATAAAGATTAGAAATATATAGGAACCTATGAGCATAATCAATGGACACAAAACACTGGGGGGATGAGGTGGGAAGGTCAAGGGGAAAAAATGGAGACCTATTTAACAATCATTGTAATACTTTAAGCAATAAAACAAAATTTAAAAAAAGAAATATACAGGAACCAAGGGTGTTTCTTAAGTTATTTAGCCTGAGTAACTGGATAGATGGTGGACATGTTACATTTAAGATCCAAATAGAGTTGTCAATCCTATCTAATAAAAGAGTAATATGCAAATTAGGCATCACTCTGTCACAAAGATGGCCGCCTCATAGCCACAAGACAAAGGCGCCCATAGCCACATCTTACCTAATAAAAGAGTGATATATAAATTAGGTGTCACTCTGTCACAAAGATGGCCGCCCCCACAAGATGGCGGCGCCCAGTCCGGCTCAGCCCTGCCACTGAAGTGGTCAGGCCTATTAGCCAGACAGGTGGAGGAGGAGGCAGGGGCCCAAGGGATGGAATAGGTGGTCACAGGGGGCTGGGGGTTTCCTACCCAGGCCAGAGGCCTTCATTAGAGGCCTCAGGCATGGGCAAGGGCAGATCCAGTGATCAGAGGGGGTAGGGGCAGAGCCGGTGATCAGAGGGGTATGAGGGTGCCCTACCCAGGCATAAGGCCTGGGCCAGAGGCCTCAGACCTGGGCAGAGGCAAGGCAGGAGATCACAGGGGCCTGGGCTCTACAAAACCAGTGATCAGAGGGTTGGGGCGGAGCCTGCGATCACAGGGGTCTGAGCACCAGTGGAGCCAGCAAAGCGGGGGCATGGGAGTTCCCTGCCCAGGCCTGCAGCCTTGGCCAGAGGCTGCAGTGGGGCAGGGTTGGAGACTGTGATCTCAGGGCCTGAGCAGGGGCAGAACCAGCAATCAGAGGGGCTTGGGGGTCTCCTGCCCAGGCCTGTAGCCTTGGCCAGAGGCTGCAGTGGGGCAGGGGCAAAGCTGGTGATCTCAAGGCCTGGGCAGGGGCAGAGCCGGTGATCAGAGGGGCAGGGGTGGAGCCTGTGATCACAGAGGTCTGGCCACGGGTGGAGCTAAAATGCAGGGATCTGCGGGTCCTATGCCCAGGCCTGTAGCCTTGGCCACAGGCTTCAGTGGGGCAAGGGTGGAGCTGGTGATGGCAGAGGCCTGAGCTCTGTGAATCTGGCAATCAGAGGGATTTGGGGGTCCCCTGCCCAGGCCTGCAGCCTTGACCAGAGGCTGCCAATGGGGCAAGTGCAGAGTCAGTGATGGCAGGGGGCAGAATCAGATCCAGTGATCGCAGAGGCCTGGGCTCTGTGAAGCCAGTGATCAGAAGGGCTTGGGGGTCTTCTGCCCAGGCCTGCATCCTCAGCCAGAGGTTACAGGCCTGGGCAGGGGTGGAGCTGGGATTGGAGGGGCAAGGGTGGAGCTGGTGATCAGAGTGAACTACAGAGGAAACACCTTTTCTTACTGCTCATTGGCTAAGCTCCCTGTATGCCACTGGTAAAATTCTTAGTAACTTAGGTAATAAGAATCCCTAAAGGTGATCTAGAGTTTTTCCACCACACTCCTGGAGGAAAAAAATGAAGGTTTACTGTTGGAGGCCTAAGAAGTGTCATATCCTGCCCAGCTGGTTTGGCTCAGTGCATAATGCCTCAGCCTGCTGACTGCAGGGTCTGAGTTCAATTCTGATCTAGGGCATGTATCTAGATTGCAGGCTCCTCCCTGGCTGGGGCCCAGGTCAGGGCATATGCAGGAGGCAACCAATCAAAGTGTTTCTCTCACTTTGATGTTTCTCTCTGTTTTTCCCTTCTTTTCCACATTCTCTAAAAATCAATGGAAACATATCCTCATGTGAGGATAAAAAGATAAGAAAGTAAGAAATGTCATAGCCTATGAAAGACACATCTTAAAAATGCCTAAAGAAAGTTGTCATTTTGAACTAGGGAGTCTCCCAGGGGTGAGGACCCCGGAGCCCCTAGCACTAGGATGCTTGCATGCACGACTCCGGAGACCAGCTTCTGTGACACAGGTCTAATTTTATTGAGGAAGTAGAGCGGTATTTATAGCAGAGGTGGCCAATCATGGAACATATTCTTAGGGAGCCAATGAGCGTAAAGGTTGGGGTACTGTGTACGTGGCTCTGGGGGGGGGGGGCTCAGGCAGGCGTTGCCATCTTTCTGGTTTGCCAGAAAGATCTGAACTGCTGGAGTGAGCTCACAGCATTGCATCAGCTGCTGCACTGAGATAAACCTCTTGTGCTCTACCTACATCATTTTTTCATGGTGAAGGACTGGAGTCCGTGTTGATGAAAACACCTCGGTGGCTGCGGTGACTGGCAGTGGCTGCAGCAGCAGGGTGATGGGGTTGGTGGCTTCCCTTATTTAGCCTGGTCGCCTCCCACAAAGGGAGGCCAGACTGCAGCTTAGGTCTGTTCCCCAAGGGGAGCAGGGAGTAGGCCTAAGATGCCAGTAGGACACCCCCTGAGGGCTCCCAATATGTGAGAGAGGGCAGGATGGGCTGAGAACCCCCCCCCCAATGCATGAATTTCATGCACTGGGCCCCTAGTAATAGTAATAAAAAGAGACAGTTATACATATGAACTGGGATCTTAGGAGCAATGTTAGAGCTTGAGATAAAAATTTTGAAAATCTTTTACATAGCCTATTTTAAATTTTGGAATTGAATATGGTAATCTAGGAAGAATGTTTAGAGATTATAAATTTACTAGAGGCCCGGTGCACGAAATTCGTGCACGGAGTGGGGGTGGTGGGTGGTGGTGGTGTCCCATAGACCAACCTGCACCCTTTCCAATCAGGGACCCTTTGAGGGATGTCCGACTGCCCATTTAGGCCCGATCCCACCGTTGGGATCGGGCCTAAACGGGCAGTCAATGTCCCTTTCATAATCCAGGACTGCTGGC
>PVJC01048044.1:0-12687 GCA_004026665.1 Murina feae | reverse complement strand
AAAGTAAAAATTAGGAACAACAAATACATATCTATTAACAAGTGAATCTAAGAATCAAGTGAATAAAAAATCTGATGAACAGAATAAACCAGTGAACAGAATAGAATCAGAGGCATAGAAAGGGAGTGGACTGACAATTTTGGGGGGTTAAGGGTGTTGGGGGTGCGTGAAGAGAATGGACAATAATCGTATACCTATGGATGAGGACAGTGGGGGGCAAGGACAGAAGGTGGTGTGGGAACTGGGAGGAGGGTAGCTATGGGGGAAAAAAGAGGAACAACTGTAATAATCTGAACAATAAAGATAAATTAAAAAAAGAAAAAAAGAAAGAAAAAAAGAAGCTGGTTGGTTTAATTTCTAAGTATCCCAATATTTTTTTCTTTTAAATTTAACCTATGAACAAGAAATTCCAAGAATTAACCAAAAAAATCAAAGTAAACACAGGCAAAGAATTTTAAATACCAGAGGTGTGGTGCAGCTCAGAACTATATTCTGGCTTATGGAGTGAAGCCAGGAAAGAACAAGCACATTTGTATTCTGTGCATATACACTATGGTTATTTTTCTTTTCTCACACTTAAGTCAAAGTCTCTACCATGATTAGGGTGTCTCCTCACCCCACCCCCAGAAAAAAACATGTTTGCAGTTTCTACGAAGTACAGCAAAACTCACAGAATGCAAACATATTTCCAAAGCCCTGAAACTGGAAATCTCAAGTTCTGACTTTTCCTTGCCATTAACCAAGATCCAAAGACTATATTTCTAACAACTAATCTTTTTAAAATATTAACTATTCTTAAACTATGAAAGCAATTATAAAATTTACTTTTATTGTTCTTTCTTAGTATAGAAAACAGACACCAAGTTCAGCTGAATTTGCAGAGATGAAAATCACAAAGCACAGTTATCCTCCACCACAGCAACTATGGTGAAAAGACCCTGCTGACATAATTTCAAGAATGGTGACAATGTGGCTCATGCTTCCTAAGTTTCCATTTAAAACCCTTTATATCCTCTTTTAAAGTAAGCAGATATATTTAAAGGAAGAAATGGAAAAGGAGCTCTTAATCAAGCTTATGATAAGAGAATAAATAGCACAAATTTTTATCATAGATAATCATAGTTTAGTAGGGTAAACTTACAGATAGTTTGTGAGAGGAGGAAAATAGGGTATTCACTGAATTTGATTACAATTTTTCATTTAGAGATACAAATAAAATCCTAAATGCTACAAATTGGTATGCTTGCTGTTGTTATCCTGGCCAAATTATTACAGAATTTAAATATCTCTGTGTTAATTGGACCCACACTTAAGGCCCATCTCCTACAGCTGCAGAACTCAGTTTTTTGAGTCAAGATTTTTCCCCTCCCAGTCTATTTTAGTTCCCAGCTTTTCAGATCCCCCAAGTGCCTCAAACATGGACTCAACTCCACTTTGGCCAATAAATACATGGTTTTTTAACACATGGTACTGATTTTTAAGAAAGAAAAAAATAAACAAAAACAAAAAAAGCTAATTATAGGTCACAAAAGAGAGGAAAGGAAAGAGAGGCCATCTACTCATTTACCTTGGTCATTAGGCATTTTATCAGAGGAGTCCGCTAACAGGCCAAGCACAGGGGAAGAAAAAACAAGAGCAAGAATCACAAGCTTTGAAGATGGGACAGGCAGAATTTTTAAAGGAAAAAAAAATCCCACCAACTTCCAAATAAACTGAGTCTTTTTTTTAAAGTGCCAGCAGAAGAGAAACCAATATATAGTTTCCATATTTCCAGAGACTCAGTCCCCGACTAAATTTTATTCCTATACTCACTTGGTTCAATACTTCATCTTCACTTACTTATCTAGAATTTCTTTAAAGGGTTCCCTTTCTCCCTACACAGGTCTACATTAAGCCTTTCACATCGGGAGCCTGCATGTGTTGAAAGAGAATCATCCATCACAATAACACGGTATTGCTCTGTACAGGAAAAGAGAATCAGACTTGATCTGACTGTAAACAGCTCCACATCACTGCCTCAAATAGACTGGAGTCACAGGTTCCTTCTGTGTGATCTGGTCAGGCAAGTGATCTAGGGATCACCCCTGTGGTGGTCAGTGGTGAGTGAGGGATCAGTCTGAAATAAATACACACACTGTGGCTCATCATAAGGACTGCTTATATCATCCATGGTCTGTACGTGCTAAAGTGACATGTGCAAGCACAGTCCCACTAAAGAGACACATTATAAAACACTCTGTGGGGAGCCTTACCTTTAGGTGTTCTGAACTGGACAGCGTCAGACATGGGCCCCATGCCCTTTGAGTTCCGAGCCTGGATTTTGAAGTAGTACGGCGTGTCAAGTGTTAGCTCTTGTATTTGATGAGTCAACCTGTTGCCCACAACAGGCTCAATAACCCAATCGTGTATCTCTGCATTCACATCAGTGCTGTAATATATGATGTAACCTGTCCAAAGTGGTTAATGGGAAAATAAATCTTATTTCTGCTGCTTCTTTTGAATCAGTAAGTCAATAAAGATATATGTCAGAGTACAAACAAGTAGGGAACCAGTTACTCGTTAAACAGCAATGGTAAAATGCATTAAAAATGCTACATTAAACATAATATACAGAAAACCACAATTTACACAGTGCCAAGCTGTGAGTTATGATCTATATCAGCAGCTGAAGTAATAAAACAAATAAAGGATAGAAAATACACGGTTAAATACCCTCAGAAACTGAGAAATCATGTAAGGAAAATAATCCAATCTCTTCAACATGTTATTTTTTAAATAATGTACCCAAGTCTACAATTAAAATAATGTGGTTTTGAAAAGCAATATGGCCTAACATGCTGTTTTAGCTCTCACCAATGTGACTTCCTAGGAGAAAAACTCCTGGACATGGGCAGCAACCTTCGTTAATTTCTCCCCGATTTGGGACTGAAGTCACCCCAAACATCACCTGACAACTTCCATCAGAGGACACTCAATCTCCATGGCTGAGGCAGAGAGACCCACAACCACAAGCCTACCTGACTGACCCATCCAGTGCATTATTCCCCGGCTTTAAAGGCAAAGTACAATGCAATGCAAGTGAAGTCATGCTTGATTCTTTTATGAAAGAAGCAAATTAAAAAACCTAAAAAAGTGACAAAAAAAGCCCAGGAATTCATGGAAAGGAGTTTCTATAGGAAGCTGAAGCAGAATAATGCTTTCAGTTTTCTTAGGCTGCCCTATTCATACCAAAGAACTTCAGAAGGCAAACTTCTGTTCCTCACACCATATTCCCAAGGGGAATATTTACAGCTAAATCCTTTTCTTCCTTGACAAGGCTGAAAAGGGCACAATGTTTATTGTAGAAGGGTCTCCTCTGGAAGCCCAAGGAAATATTCCAGACCCCTCCAAAGGCCTAGGCTAATTCAAACTGCTAACTCTAGTTGTAAAAGCACTGAACTAAAGTACAGTAGCAGGCCTGGAGGGGGAAAAGGAACTAAAGACCAGTCTGACGGTCTAGGATAAAAGAGATGAATCTCTGTTTATTGGGAAGAACCCTATAGAATTAGGCAGGGTTTTTAAAGTAGGTCATGTAGTCAGAGGCAGAGAAGAATGGCTTTTCTGAAGAAAATATGTAGGTTATAAGGTATCACTACGTCCAAAGACTATCTGTCTAGTGTAACCCATGCCCATCAGACTTTCAAAGTGAGTTAGAACAATTAGCTGGTGACTTATTTTTATGTTCCTACTAGGGGCCCGGTGCACAAAAATTTGTGCACTCAGGAGATCCCTCAGCCCGACCTGTGCCCTCTTGCAGTCTGGGACCCCTCTGGGGATGTCTACCTGCTGGTGTGACTGGCCAGCCTGGGTGAGGGGCTGGTGGCTGCTTGCAGGCTGGCCAACCCCCCCAGTGGCGTCCCTCACCCCACTAGAGTGTGGCTAGCCTGGGTGACGGGCTGAGGGCTGTTTTCAGGCTGCCCACAGCCCCTTCAGGTTTTGGGTCCCTACTGGGGTACCTGGCCAGCCTGTGTGAGGGGCTGATGGCTGTTTGCAGGCTGGCCAAGACCCCCAGTGGTGTCCCTCACCCCTTTGGGGTGTGGCCAGCCTGGGTGCGGGCCTGAGGGCCATTTTCAGACTTTCAGGTTGCCCACAGCCCCTTCAGGTTTTGGATCCCTACTGGGGTACCTGGCCAGCCTGGGTGAGGGGCTGATGGCTGTCTGCAGGCTGGCCAAGCCCCCCAGTGGCGTCCCTCACCCCATTGGGGTGTGGCCAGCCTGGGTGACGGGCTGAGGGGTGCTTTTAGGCTTTCAGGCTGCCCATAGCTCCCATTGACCCAATGTCCCAGCAAGGCTGGCTGAAAGCAGGTTCCTAGGGTTTGTTTATCTTCTATAATTGATATACTGTTCCTTTAAGCCAGGCCTAGGCAGTTAACGAAACCTCCTCTCTGCTTTAGCTCGAGGCTTCTATAATGAAACAATGTTGTGCTCAGTAGTTGGCCTGGCCTGCTGTTTGCTTCAGCTCCTGAGGCTTCTGATTGAGACACTGTTGCAAATATGTTCTTGCCTGGAGCTGGGAGAAGGCCAGCCGCCCGCAAACAGTTTCACTCCTGCTGCAACGGAAGGTACCTGTTTACTCAGGTCCGTGAGTGGCAGCCTCCATCTTGGCTGGGTTAATTTGCATACAGTCGCTCTGATTGGCTGGTGGGCGTGGCTTAGGAGTCCCGAAGGGATGGTTAGTTTCAATATTACGCTTTTACTAGATTAGATGGGAAAATAGCAGCACCCCCTTGCTTCACTTTTTGTGACCATCATGACTCACAGCACCTTGTAAATGACCAAGCCATCCTTCAGACTCCCACTCCTCCCAACACAGAATTCTCCTGGAGTGTTCTGCCCAGCAGTAACAGGGATAGACACACATTCAAAGCTTCTTACCTGTAATTTTGCCATTGGCTTCAGAGGGAGGTTGCCAATTTACAATTATGGTCCTAGGTTTTCCCTCTTTACTTACAACTGTTACATCCTTGGGTGGAGAAGTAGGAACTACAAAATAACAACACTTTTAATAATTCCAGTCCATTTCAATTTTATTCACCATTTCCTCAACCCTTTCCATTTATAAGACATGATCAAGGGTATAAGGCAAAAAAGATAAAGCCTCCTGACTTCAAAGAACTTATAGTCCATGCGTCCTCAAATTACGGCCCGCGGGCCACATGCGGGTGTTTTTGCCGCCTTGTTTTTTACTTCAAAATAAGATATGTGCAGTGTGCATAGGAATTTGTTCATAGTTTTTTTTTTTAACTATAGTCCGGCCTTCCAGTGGTCTGAGGGACAGTGAATTGGTCCCCTGTTTAAAAAGTTTGAGGATGCCTGTATAGTCTATCTATAAATAGGTCCAATAAAAAAATATGGAAAATATCAGAGAGAACACCACACTATAAAAATACAAACTGGCATCTTGGTTGGGGCCAGTGATATATATCGTTAAGTAGATAGGGAAATAAAAAAGGCAAGTACCTAATATATGCCAGATATTTTAAAAGTATTGTTTCATTTCATGTTTATGGCAACTTGAAAGGTAGTTACCACTATCCCTATTTAGCACATCAAGACACTGAAAATGAGAAAAGTTATGTAATTTTCCCAAGATGATGTTCTCCTCTAATATGGATTATTTTGTTAGGATATTTTTAAATATAAAATAATTTTCTCTTTCACCTGTAGGTGCCTCTCCAAACCAAATGTTTGAAAATGCAAAATTCCTTCAAAGAACACATGATTTATAAACCGATGTTTATTGTTTAAAGTTTGCAATAAATATATTGTCAAATATTTGAGCTTATTGCTCTGAAATGTAAAGCTCATTATGTAACAGAAAAAACCAATAAAATAAAAATGACTGCATTTTTTATTTCCATGTTATGGCTGAAAATTTTTAATGTACTAGTAGGGAAATGAGCAAATTAAGAACATCCTTAAATTTTCTCTTCCTACAGTGCTAGACTCCTCCTAGTATAAAAATGGAAGAGAGCCTGGTGAAATGCAAACATCCTAAGGAAATACATAATGTCATTTATTAGCTAATGGGTTGGAATTAAAGCAAAAAGATATTCTTAAAACTGGCCAAGAAAGCAATCTCAAGGTCCATGTAAGCTTTTGTGCACTGTATTTCTAGCTCTCCAAATCCAAACCCTTTTCTCTGTAGGATGTACAACCCACTGTTCAGAAGACAAAAACATTAGGGACAAGCCTTCTGGGGAGATACTACATCTCCACTTTTTCATTATTTATATATAGGAGAGGAAAAAGTAGGAGGCTGGAATAGAGAGAGACTACCAAAGGTTACACATGACTTCATGCTGGGAAAGTATAAGAAGCAGAAGTATAGGCCTACAGCTAAGCAAAAAACAAACAGAATCTCAAACCTGGAGGGCTTGCTTCTCCCTTAATTTGCTTATTTGTCTTTTCTCTTTCATGTTTACTTACAGACAAAAATCCTAAGGATACTCCAGTGAGAGATTTTACAAAGATACTAATTGGTTTGCAAGAGAGCTACTGGTAAGGGCTAGATTCCACAAGCAGCACTGCAGCTTCTTGGTGAAGGGCAGGCTGCTTCATCTTTTCTTTCTCAAGTTTACCTGGAAAGCAGGACTAATGACAAGAACCCCTCCCATCTGTACAGAGCTTTGTAACAGCCTGTGCTTTCCCATCTGCTCCTTGTTCAGCCTGACAAGAACCCTGTAAAGTAGGAAAGGCAGAGGTTCTATCACCCCTCTTTTATAAGTGAAAGAAACAGATTTACAGAGGCTGAATGACTCACTTATGACCACACTCAGTAGATGGCTGACCTGGGATTGAACTCAAGTCTCTTGATTTCTAAAATTTATTTATGCTTTGTATTATATTATCCTGTTATTGTTCTTGTACAATGATTAAAAAACCATAATTCATCAGCTGAAAAATCAAACATTGAACTCCAGCTGTAGTTGCTCATTGAATTCAGTAAATACATTCACAGACTCAATTCTTTCCTTGGTTACTAAAAGGAGGTGATAAACCACATGATTTGAAATGTGGCACAACTTTAGCAGGAACTTCCACTGACTTTCGTATCTTGCAGAGAAGAAATGCCATATGACCTAAGGTCCTGACAACACATACCTAATTCAAAGGTAGTCCCATGGGCTGTCATACTCCATGTGCTTGATCTTCGACCTTTGGTCACCATCACAGAGAATTCATAGAGTGTATTTGCTTTTAAACCAGTCACCAAGTAACTCAAAGTCGTTGCATTTGCATTCTGGAAATATATGATTCAAGAACTTTAGATTGAGGAAATACCCATATTTAGCTTTTCTTACCCAGAGCATATGTGCCAGTACCTTATACTTGGTGTTTGCTGGGATGTTGGTTTTCCATCGGACTGTGTAGTACCGAGAGTCTGTAATCTTCTGGTGTTTGGGCAGTGAATTGTCCGCCCACGTAATCCTTATGGTATCATGACTCAGAATGGAAGCCTGGACTCCCACTGGTGGCATCATGGGAGTGGGATCTGGCACTGGAGTGTATGGAGCATTAATAACAAATAAATCAACCTCAGAAGTGTCTGGGTAAAAAGTAATTAAAAAGGAAAGTGGCATTTAACAGAAACAAAAATAAAAGGGAAATGCAGGGTAATATAATGGAATGAAAGGTGAGAAATGAAGAAAGAGAAAGAGAATCCAGAGTTAATAGATTTATAACATCCATTTAAAAGAATATTTCCACTTGTGTTCTTTCAGGAAAATGTCTAGAAAAATACTAATTAATCATACATTCTCTACTGTATTCTGTAGGTGTATTAAAATTAAATAATCCAGCGATTATATCAACATATTCATACTTGGATTTTCTTTAAATTTCTTGAAAATTCTACTTTTGCCCAAACAAAATCATAAAAAGATAAAAAATGATTTTAAAATTAAGGGTATAATTTTTAAGCAAGTAACACAAAGTTCATAATCTGATTTGATATTCTAGTGACTGGCTGAGTTTTTGGGATATGGCTTATCAATGCATGTCACCAGACATGTAAAGGTTGCTACTCTCAAAACCCGAGTCCTGAATGTCAGCCTGGCTATGGTAATCAGGGTATCTGATAACCAAACAGGGTTCAGTTTAGATCTGTGATGTCCTGCTACACTTTTTCCAGTATAGTCAGAGAACAATTGAGTGATGGATCCCAATAAATTATGGAAAATGCCATGGTTATGGATCCAACTGACACTGTTTTTATAACTTTAGAAACCAGAGTACTTATCTGACAGAAAGGAAAGTCTACTATTCTCATGTGCTATCCTGTGCCATAGGCAACAGACATGTTCTCAACAAAACAGAGACCAGGGAGTGACGTCAGAGGAATGGCAGCATCAGGGCAAGTCTTTTCCTTTCCCCGTGACATTTCAACAAGTTAACCAGCTATAATTCAACAAAAAAGTCCCTGATCAGCATAGATGCCTGAGAGACCCACACACTGAAACACCTAAAGGTAGGCATTCGGGGATAAATGGGGAGACAAGAAGGGAGAAAGCAGACATATATTATAGACACAGTCCTTCAGCTCAGGGGGTGAGGGAGGGCAGCCCAGCAGGACAATATGCTCGCCGCAGTGGCTGGAGCTAATAGGGTCTGAGTTGTGCGTGCATATCTGCAAGCTGCCAGGAGACAGGACAGTGAATGAGTTAGCAGACACCGGCCCAACAGAGCACGCACTAATGACAAGAACCCCTCCCATCTGCACAGTGCTTTATAACAGCCTGTGCTTTCCCATCTGCTCCTTGTTTCACTCTAACAATAACCCTGTAAAGTAGGAGCACGACTACTGCCCTCTGCTTCTTATACTTTGCCAGCATGAGGTGTGCATGGGCCAGACAAACAGAGGTCAGGGATTGCCATTACAGTGAGGGCAAAACAAACCCCATCCCCAAACAGGACAGCTGTACTGTCCCAAGGTGCAGAGCTCAAATCTGGGTGATCACAGAGGTAAAATCTTTCGATTCAGCGCCATCTCCTGGAAGATAGTAGAAAGACCTTCTAGGAGACAAGTGCACAAACAAAGGAGGGCAGCAAATACCATGAAGAACCACCAAACCAGAAAGAAAATGAAAACCCCCAGAAAGTAAACTGTAACACATGGAATTATGTGACATAAATCAGCGGTTGCCAACCTCACGGGCCACCGGTGGTCCACAGGTGACTGCTGATATAAATGACAGAGATTTCAAGATTGCAGCTCTAAAAATACTCAACGAGATGCAAGAAAATACTGACAGGCAATTCGATGCACTCAGAAAACAAATCAGTGAACAAAATGAGTATTTCTCCAAAGAAATTGAAACTTTCTATCAGAAATAGAATCTATCAGAATTCCTGGAAATGAAGCCGGCAATTAAGGAGATTAAGAGTAAACTATTGAGCATAAAAAACAGAACCAATCAATTAGAAAAAAGAATTAGTGATATTGAAGGAAGAATCAAGAAATGCTAGAGAAGAAAAAAGAGAGAGATCTGAGAATAAAGAAAAACGAAAAAGCTCTATGAGACCTCTCGGATTCCATTGGAAAAAGTAACATCAGAATCATAGACATGTGGAGGAGGAAGAAAGGGAGCAGGGAATGGAGAATCTATTAAAACAAATAGTGAATGAGAAACTCCCAAATCTATGGAAAGAACTAGATCCTTGAATGCAAGTAGCAAACAGAACACCAGTTACCTCAATCCAAAGAGGCCCTCTCCAAGGCACTTGGTAGTGAAACTGTCAAAAATTAATGACAAAGAAAAAATTCTCAAAGTAGCCAAGGAAAAGAAGGAAGTGACTTACAAAGGAAAACCCATCAGAATCTCAATTGTCTTCTCGGCAGAAACTCTGTAAGACAGAATAGAGTAGAACAAAATATTCCAAAGTCTGAAAGAGAGAAATTACCTGCCACAAATAATATATCCAGCAAAATTATCCTTTAAATATGAAAGAGAAATAAGGATATTCTAAGACATACAGAAGCTGAGGGATTTTATCACCAGAAAACCTCCATTGCAGGAAATACTCAAGTGAGTTATTCTATCTGAACAAAAGAACATAAGGTCACAACACTACAAGATAATAAAAAAAACTTACAGCATATATAGGGATAATTTGTGATAACAAAACATACAAGGGGAAGGGAAAAAGGTTTGAACTGGCAAAGGAAGATGAAGATCAGATGCACTCAAAAGGGAAAAAAAACTATGGTATATAAGCAACTTCATTTTTTATAAACCTAATGTCAACCACACAAAAATCCCCCAAACAAGACATATAGTTTAAAAAAGAGAAAACAGAGAAAAGATGAAAGAAATACCACCAAACAAAAACGAAAGATAGAAGCATAAAGAAAAAAGAACCAATGGAGACACAGAACTACCAGAAAACAAAAGATAAAATAGCTATAAGAAATCCTCAAACAACAATAATTACCTTATATGTTAATGGTCTGAATTTACCAGTAAAGAGGCACAGAGTAACAGGGTGGATCAAAACCCAAAACCCAACCATATGCTGCCCTCAAGAGACACATCTAAGCAGCAAAGACAAAGGTAGATTCAAAGTAAAGGGTGGAAAATGATTCTTCAAACAAATAACATCCACAAAAAAGCAGGTGTAGCCATACTTATATCTAACAAAATAGATTTCGAGATAATAAGAGAAAAGGATGGACACTTTATAATGATAAAAGGAACACTACATCAAGAAAACATAACACTTCTTAATATATATGCATCCAACCAGGAAGCACCGAAATATAATCAACAGCTACTCACAGACTATTCCATTGAAAGCTCTAAACAGACCAGCCAATCAAAAAATCAATAAAGAAATATCGGCCTTAAATGAAACACTAGACCAAATGGACATAATTGACATTTATAGAACATTTCATCACAGAATACCAGATATACATTCTTAGCATAATACTTTCCAGGTCCATCCATGCTGTTGCAAATGGTAAGAGTTCTTTCTTTTTTACAGCTGTGTAGTATTTGATGTTAAGTGACATAAGCCAATCAGAGAAATATGATCTCACTCATATGTGGAATCTAATGAACAAAATAAATGATGAACAAAATAGATCCAGAGACATAGAAACATGGAACAGACTGTTGAAACTCAGAAGAAAGGCGGGGAAGGGTCGGTGGGTGGGAAGAGATCAACTAAAGAACTAGTATGCATTTATGCCTAACCTATGGGCACAGATAATAGGGTGTAAAGGCCTCAGGTGGGGAGTGGGGGCAGGCTGAAAGAAGTCAATGGAGGAAAAAAGGGGACATATATAATACTGTCAACAATAAAGATTAAAAAAAAATTACACATTTTTCTCCAGGGCACATGGAACATTCTCAAGGACAGATCATATGTTGGGTCACAGAACTAGCATCAACAAATTAAAATGGTTGAAATTATTCTAAGCATATTTTCTGACTATGATGCCTTGCAATTGGAAATCAACTGCAAAAAGAAGTAAAGAAATCCACAAATACATGGAGATTAAACAACATACTACTAAAAAATGACTGGGTTAAAGAAGAAATTAAAGATGAGATCAAAAGATATCTACTCTATAAAAGCGAAATATTAAAATTAACTGTTTCTCCGAGACAGGGTAAGCCATGCCCACCAGCCAATCAGAGCGGCTGTATGCAAATTAGCCTAACCAACATGGCGGCCGCCACTCATGGACCTGAGTAAACAGCCCTTTCCATTGCGGCAGGAGCGAAAGTGAAGCTGCGCCCGCTCAGCTCAGCTCCAATTAAACTGCCTCTAGCAGTTTTGAAACAATGTAACAATCATAGAATCCTCCGGAGCTGAAGGAAAGAGCAGCCCCGGCCTAACCAGTAAAACTAACAATTGTTTCATTATAGACGCTGCGAGGTGAAGCAGAGGAGGCTTCCTTAGTTAGAAGGCCGTCTTAAAGGAACAGTGTATCAATTATAGAAGATAACCCCAGGCCTTCAAGGAACAGTATCAATTATAGGAGAAAAAACTCCAGAACCTGCGTCCAGCCAGCCTTGCTGGGACGTTGGGTCAGTGAGAGCTGTGGGCAGCCTTAAAGCCCCTCACCCAGGCTGGTCAGGCACGCCAGCAGGTGGACATCCCCTGAGGGGTCCCAGACTGCGAGAGGGCACAGGCCGGGCTGAGGGACCTCGCAGTGCACAGAGCGGCTGCAGGGCGGGACAGCGCAGGACCCAGGACCCGTGAGTGGGAAAGAGGCAGCAGGGTTGGAGGGCACCGGGAAGCGGGAAAGAGGCGGCGGCGGGGGGGGGGTCTCGGCCTGCTTGGTGGCAGCCCAGGCCCTTTGCGGGGCATCGTGGAGCGGGAAAGCAAGGCTGCAGGGGCCGGGGTCCTGCTTGGCAGCTCCCCAGACCCCTTGGCGGCACCGGGAAGTGGGAAAGGAAGGCAGCAGGGGACGGGTGAGTGGGAAAGAGATGGCGGCCTGCTTGGCGGCTTCCCAGGTCCCTTCCGGGTATCAGGGAGCAGGAAAAGGCTGGCCTGACCACAAGGCGGGTTTTCCCTGCTTTCTGGTGGCTGGAGGAAGATGGGCAGTAGGCAAACTTGGGAGGCAGGCCGCACCCAGCCCTGGCCACGCTCAAAAAAGAGAACAACATGCAGGGGAGGGCAAGAGTCTGAGAGATCA
>PVJC01048042.1:0-12689 GCA_004026665.1 Murina feae | reverse complement strand
GGAGAGAATGCAGGGAAAGAGGGAGGAAGAGGAAAGGGAAAAAGGGCAGTTTTATTTCACTCCCTAAACAGAAAAGCCAGCAGTCTCAGGGGTTGGCAAGATAAAATTGCCAGTGCTTCTCACAAATTCTGGAAAGGCCACAACAAAGTAAAAGGGGGACCTTGAAAATTAATCTGCACCAAGATATTCAGCAGAGGAATTTAAAAACATCTATAGCCCTAACCGGTTTGGCTCAGTGGATAGAGCGTCAGCCTTCGGACTCAAGGGTCCCAGGTTTGATTCAGGTCAAGGGCATGTACCTTGGTTGCAGGCACATCCCCAATAGGGCCTGTGCAGGAGGCAGCTGATCGATGTTTCTCTCTCATCGATGTTTCTAACTCTCTGTCCCTCTCCTTTCCTCTCTGTAAAAAATCAATAAAAATATATTTTAAAAAAATAAAAAATCTATAGACAGAGAAGTATATAAGGTAGAACCCCCCACCCCCACCCGACTCGCTCCTCAGATTAGCTGAATGAGCAGATACGTGCTTTATGTCGATGATAGATTCTTTTGCCTTGCTTCTTTAATAAATTTGCATGCTTTACTTTCTTTTTTAAAATATATTTTTATTTCTTTAAAATATTTTTTATTGATTTCAGAGAGAAAGAGAGAGGGAGTGAAAGATAGAAACATCAATGATGAGAGAGAATCATTGATCAACTGCCTCCTGCACACCCCACACTGGGGATCGAGTCCACAGTGTGAGCATGTGCCCTGGCCGGGAATGGAACCCTGACCTCTTGGCTCATAGATCAATGCGCATGAGCCCCAATCAGGATGGGGTTGGAGCCAGGTACATGCTCTTGACCAGGAACTGAACCCACCACCCTTCGGTGCACAGGCCAATGCTCTGTAACATGCTTTACTTTCTTAGTAAGTTCACTTTATCACAACGCATTCATCTGGAGTCTCTCATGTGAATTCATTCATAGGAGAAGACAAGAACCGAGGAAGGGACAGCCCTCTCCCTCTGACTCGGGGGGCTGTCCGATAACACCTTTCCTGGTGTGTTTGTTGCCTATAACACCTCCAATACCACATCGCCTAAGACAGACTGACAGACACCCGCCCCCAACACACAAACACATTGTTTTACTGGAGAGGACTCCTTAAGATTATCTTCCTTAATAATAATTTTCTTTCTTCTGAGAGTCAATCAGGTTGATATAAATAGCTAACATCTACAAATAGAACACCACACTTCCATTTACAAACTTCCTCCTGGTCCAATTGAAAATACTTCCTTCTCCCCCCCACCCCCCGCCACCCTTAGTTAATCTTTATTTTATTTATTTAAAAAATATTTTTATTGATTTCAGAGAGGAAAAGAGAGGGAGAGAGAGATAGAAACATCAATGATGAGAGAGAATCATTGATCAGCCATTTCCTGCATGCCCCACACTGGGGCTCAAGCCTGCAACCAGGCATGTGCCCCAACCAGGAATCAAACTGTGACCTTCTGGTTCATAGGTAGATGCTCAACTACTGAGCCATGCTGGCCAGGCAGTCAGTCTCTCTTTAAAACATGGCCCTGGCTTTAGTTTGCAAGCATGTTGTCCTATCAGCTTCACCCTTCCTCCAAAGAAAGTTCATTAGCCATTCCTGAGGTTTACAAAGAGAATAAAACAAAAGAAGACAAGAACTGTCTAAATTTAAAGTGCTGGAAAATCCAACATTTTATTTACTACATTTTGGTGACTACATAAATGCTGAAACATTTTAACACTGAAAAGCATGATGGCATCATCACTTGCTTTTTTTTTTTTCTTTGTTTTTTTTTTTTCTTCTTTTTTTGCTTAGCAAACACAGCAGATGATATTGCACGGCATAAAGTGAGAACAGTAGCGAAGCTTAAAAAAAAAGAAAGGAACCTTAATGCAGTACAGGAAATACTCATAAATAAACCAGAATAACGCCTAATGCATTACACTTTTTGTTGCTACACACAAAAATACAGAAGAAGCATTGGGCAGAGAGAAAGAGAGAGACAAAATATTAGCAAACAACCATAACTGGGTACAATAATCATTTCATTTGAAATGTAGATGCAATGTAGAAACTACCACTGCTTTCTAATTGACAAAGAAAATGACAGCAACGTTTGTTTTATCAAAAATCTAAGCCCCTCATGGTTAGGTTGTTAAATTAATTTAATTATTTATTTACCTTTTCTCCCTCCCCCCCTCCCCATTGCTAAGGAAGAACTTCCTCTGCTCTTGGAAGATTTTCTACTCTATTGACTTTTTTTTTCTCATTTATTTTTATTTATTTTTATTTATTTTTTTACCTGATGATTGTCTTAGGCACCCTCCTTACATAATAAACCATCAAGCTAACTTGAACAGGGAAAATGAGTCACACTCAAACAATAGCTAAAGTCAAAGGTGTATTGAAAAGAGAAGAGGGGGAAGGGACAATCTCAGGGTGTGACAGGTGGGCTGACTTCCGAAGGGACGAGGAAACACAGGGAGATATGAAGACGATCACCGCAGCAAGTGGAAGACAGTGTTTTAAAGTTTATTTTGTTAAAAAATACTCATCACGTGGTTCCAAAGGCATATCTAAAACGAGCCCACAATGATTATGTAATAAATGCAGAACATCCACCAAAAAATCAAGACCCAACACAGAAACAGGAAACATGACCTTGTGCACACACCACTCTGTTCAGCGTTTCACCGCTGAGGGTCCGAGACTTCTCCCGCCACTGCTCTCCTGGCTTTCTGTAACTCACTGCACAGCATTGGCATGAAAAACACATGATTAGTCAATGCTGACCAACAGAGCACTGAATGATCCTGCAACTCAGAGCAGACGTACTGCCCTGTTGAAATACATCACGAGTACAAAAATGCTTCTAAGAAAGTGTAACATTTGACCCCAAATCTAAGCCCTCCATTTCCTTCCCCACCCCAAACACCCTGCAAAAGAAAAGAATGTAAATTTCTTGTATTGAGAAGAAAAGTATTTACATCCATGGATGTGAGCCATGTAGCTGAAGCAACTTACTTCAGCAAAATGGCACTGGGTCTGCTGAGGATGCTGCGAATCGGCAGAGAAGTCTGTGTGAGCTGATCTAAATTAAATGAGGGCCAAGTATCTGAACAGCCTGGGGGAAGGGGGCCCGAGGCCCAGGGCCACCTCTAGTGTGTGGAAATGAAAAGTAGTGGCAAGATGAAGAGTGAGAAGAGACAAACACAAGTGGGCCTGGGCACCTTCGCCAGGGGACCCTGACGTTTGAGGAGAATTGGTTAGGAGTTGTGAGTATCGGATTCCAAGAAACAGATATGGGGTTGGAATATGTAACTGTGAAACACTGTCCTTAAACGGACTAGTAATTGGGGCCGAGCAATCATGTTTTGCTTCTTTCATGAGCCAGGGCAGATGGGCAGGGGCCAGGTTCACTGCCCGCAGCCTGGACTTTCTCTGTAAGGGAGTGAAGCCATTGTATGCTCCTCCCAGCTCTGCCAAAGGAACTGCTCATGCCCTGCCCCTGCCTGGAAGCAATTCAGAAACTTGGTGAAACTAAAGAGGGTTTCCGAATTCAAGTTAGCTTGTCTTGAGTTTTTACACTCTACTTCTCAGACCCATGTGAATGGCAAAAAAAAAAAAGAAAAAAAAAGTGAAGTATCTCACAAATGCCAGTGCTTTGGAACATTAAACAAGTCTTAAATTCTTTGGAATTTCAGGTCTAACCTGCAAGGTAATCTTTTCTTTTTAAAAAAAATTTAATAAGTTAAAGGAAGAACACAAATAATGCCTTTCTTCTTTCTAAGTGACAAAAAGGACGACCTTGAAACTCTCACTTTGGCATGTACAAGTTTTCTGAGGGGGGGGGGGGACCTGGCAGTGTTCACAACACACACGGAAGTGCCTGCTAAGAGAAGCTAAAGCTACACCCTGCAGTGAAGAGGAGCTCTTGCCTTCAGCTCATCTTAGTATCAAGAACAAAAAGATTGTAACATAAAAGCTTTGGCCGTTTGGATTCTACTATATACATTTTAAAAACTACACAGTCATAAATTAAAGCAGTGATTAAATAAGCTCATATAAAATGTACTTAAATTAAAAAAAATCACAGCACATTATAGAGAAAATAGAAACCAGTTTCACAAAAAAGAGATTATATATATATTTATATATAATATATTTTTTTTTACCCTGTGGAAACAAATTTTACTACGAAACACAAAAACTTTATAAGTAACCATCAAAATGAAAAGCATTTCTTATTCCATTCCTGCAGTTTTTACACAACCCTTAACCCACGCGGGGACCCATCCAGAAATGAAGTCTTCCTTGAGCACAGAGCAGTTCTGCCAAGAAAATCAACCCCAAACCGAAGCAAGGAGGAGGGGGCGGACATCCCAAACATACAAACTACAAAATAAATAAGAATTACAAAGGTTTTTCCTTTTCTTCAAAGTAAACTTAACAATTATCAAACTAGTAAGTTCTGCCTTATCACATAGACTCTCTAAACAACGTAACCCTAAAACGTTATCACTATGAGGTATTTGGAGGAATTGGTAAGAGTGATGCACGGCCTGCCTGGTGAAGGGACTCGGTGAGTGGGGGAACCTCAGGAGGGAACGAGGAGGAGGAGCTTTGGTTTCTCAGCAAGAAATTGGGGGAAAAGTCATCCTTTGGTATCAAAGAAAGTTTCATTGCATGGTTGCACGGAAAAAGCACCACGGTGAATAATTATTCCTTTTTTTTTTTTTCCTTTTCTTTCCATTAGTGGCCTTTCTAAGAGGCTGAGGTATTCAAAGAGTATAAGGTGAGAGAGGTCAACAGCGGTTTAACACTTTGGTTCAAGCAAGGCACTCGTCCTAGGAGTTTACAAAGTTTGCAACATGTTTGCCTAGAGATTTACAAGTAGAACTAGCAGTCATAAGAGTAGTATTTCCTAATGTTGTCATTGTTGTGGTATCATTATTGTTAAGAATGAAGACAAGGTTACACACTGAGTGAAGAGTGAGGAGGGGCGAGGAGGTGGGAGAAGGGTCGGGGTGGAGTTCCCTCTGCAGACCGAGGCCGTGCATGAAAATATCTTTGGTATTCTTTGGTATCATATCAATGTGATTAAAATCACCAATGGAAATCGAGTGAGGTAGCGTCTTTGGTTCACACTATAAATAGTAGATCTTTACACTTTTTTTTTCTTTTTTTTCTTTTCTTTTTTTCTTTTTCTTTTCTTTTCTTTTCTTTTCTTTTTTTTTTTTTTTTACATGTGGAAGTAGCTATTTCTTACCTTCTGCTGCTTTGCCCTTCCTATTTAGGAAATAGTTACCAAATGCACTGTAAAGCTAACCACACCACAAGGATAACCCAGAAGGCCAACGCATCTCAAAACGGCCTCTGGGGTTTGAATGCACCCTAAACAGCTAGATGGGAAAGGGAGAAATGCTTTCTCTTTGTTTGCTAAATGCATAGTTTTCATCCTTTATGTACAAAGAAGGGAGGATCTTTTGAGGGAAAATGCCGTGATAGCTCATGTGGAAATGTCCTAGGACTCTTTGGTATAGTCGAGAGTTTGTGTTTAACCTGCAAAGATGGGTCAGTCACCTGGGGTAGCAATGTTGGGGGGCGGGGATGAGTCCAAACATAGCAGAGTGCTTTTACTTTTGTTCCTGGAAAATCCATTACGCTTTCTGGAGGGAAGGAGGCAGAGTGAGTGGCATGCTCAGGGAGAACTTCCCCACACATTTTCTTTGGTTTTGGGGGCCTATTCCAGCGGCATCCAGGGACCGGAACACTCAGTTCTTGGTGCCCAGAATTCTTTTACTTGAACACTTACCGAAGTCTGGGCTTTTGGGGTGTTCAGACCGCCCACTCTTTCTCTTGGCTCCCTCTCAGGGAAGCGATTGGTCATGAGAGGACATAAATGATTGATGGCCAAGACCAGTCTAATTTCCATTCTGTGAAAAAAACACCCCAAATGTGTTATTTGAAGTGCAGTTTGGGAATAAATATACTTACAAATAAAAGAGATGTGTTTTTAGGTGAATTTTGTTCAAGGGCCGGGAAATGAGGGGTGAACAAAAGCATGTGACCTGCTTGGTTATGTTGGGTTTAGAACCTGAGCCGTAAAATCGTGAGACAGGAACGGAAGCACTTCCTCTCTCTGTGGCAAGTCAGAAGCAGAACAGAAGCAGCCATAGTTGGTGGGATAAGCATATTGCTTGTGAGAAGCTAAGTTTGTCCATTGTGGTTTCTCAGAAGCAGAGGTTTTGTGAAGAGGCTTAAACAGTCAAGTAAAAAACATTGCTTTTCAGGCTTGGATTTGTGCATGTGTTTGTGAGAAAATATATCTCTAGGCCCTGAAATTGCATAATGGGTGCACATTCGATGCTGGTATGAAAATTATCTTTGGTGTTAGCTAATAGAATCACTGGTGATTTTTCAAAAAAAAAAAAAAAAGCATGGTGAGAACATTAAAAAGCAGTAATATTTTTTGAGACTGTTTCTACACAGTACCAAAATAATGGGTTGAACACTTACAATGCAGTTAGATTAAGTGGGCAGGGTCATGTAGTGAAATCAAAGGAAAAAAAAAAAGTGGTCTCCTGAATTCTACTTTTGTGTTTCTGGGGGTATTGACTTTGGTAAGATTGGGTGTGGACACTGCTTGAATTTCCCTGATTTTAAAATTCTCAGGTTTTAAGTAAATAAGGTTTTCCTCTCTCCTAAATTATAAGTATATTATGTAGCTGTACTCATCGTCCCCTCTATTCCTGGAAAGAGAAAATGTTAATCAGTTTTTTCCTTTTAGTTCATGTCATTGACAGGATTAAATTTTTAGCAAACCTTGGAGGGTGGCCATTTAAATGCTATCTTTTAATAGCTGAATTGTAATTGTGCCATGTTTAGAATGGACCTTTTTAAGCTGGAATTTGGGGTGAGAGAAAGAAAATAGGCAACGTGTCAAGGCAAATACGTTCTTTCATGAAAAGGGGAGTATGTGCCAGCTCCTTTCCTCCTCCAGCAGACATGAAGGAGACAGGTGGCTGGCTGGTGTGGCCTCTTCTCTCCAGGTGCCTGCCTCTTCTAGACCTACACAAGACGGTTTATTTTTTTAATGCATTTTAATGACTCTCAATAAACACCTTATTGTTGAGATAACGTTTAATTTTATATTTCTAGTTAGATGTGCTAATTAACCAAGACTATGTAGTTCTTTACCCAATAGTACAAAAGACATCCACTTATATGAGTGATAATTCAATGGAATTTAGAGAGAATTTGGGGAGAGGGGGGGGAGTCAAATGATTCGCTTGGGTACTACTAGTACAACTGTATTATCTTCTGCTTTTTTTTTTTTTTCCTTTTTGCTTTGATTTCTATAGGCCTGCTTAAGTGATTTGAGAAAATAGGAATTTAAATGTTTATATTTGGAGGTTCAGGTCTAGTTTTTATATGTCCCTGTTAGAGAGTGGAATCTATGTTATAAAATTCCCAGCTTAATGCAGTAGCAGGAAAGAATGCGGCATGCTCCAGAGGCTATGCTGACTGAAGTAGACAGTGAAGACTCTGGCTTTTTCTGCATCCCACTGTTTCTTGTTTGGACCTGCTGTTTTTATTCATGTCCAAGTCATAAAATGTTGGGGATTAGCAACAAAATAAGTTTGGTTGTATTGTTAGAATTATTTGAATATTAGATAGTTCATTTTAATAATAAAGTTGGTCGGCTCTCTTTGAGTGTTTGTAAAATATTTTTAAAAGGTATTTGGTGTCCAAGGCATGAAGCAAATTTGTCAAATGAATCTAAGTATGGAGTCCTTTAATTCCATGTTCTTTTTTACCAAAAAGCATTAAACAAATTTCCTAATTTAGTTACCTGTCCTGTGTGAACTTAGTTTTCTAGTTTATAAATGGAATCCTACTTTGGCAGAATCCCCAGGTTTCCCCAGTTATAAACGGATTCTGGAATCATGTCATATGTCTACCTAGGTTACATTTATGGGTCCCGAAAGGGAGTGTGCCACCTGGGCTGGGCGTGCGTGCATACTGCATCGACCTCTCTGTTATGGTAGCAACTGCTTCCCTGGAGCGACATTCTTTCTTGCCAGTTCTGGGAACAAATATTTCAAATGCTTCAAGAGTCATAAATAATAGTCATGATTCTATGTGGCATGTGTGTGACAGCTAGATCAGTTCATATGTATAACTTTACATAGTATCTTGTGTAAAAATAGCTTTGGTTATTAAAATCATTGCAATAAAATACCTGCACTATAATATTAAGTGTGTTCTTTGGTACCTAGGTGATTTTTTTTTTTAAATGGATGGGCTCTTATTTCACTTCTTAAAAAATATCTGAACAGTCCTTAACAAACAAAGAGAATGCACGAGTTTAGGTGTCATTCAAATTTTCCTTGCTGGGTTTGAATCTGCCTTTGGGCTCTAGACCTCACAGGTTCAAACAGTAGGTTAGACGGGCGACGACACATCCTAATCCAAGGAACTCGGACAACCCCACACTGATGGTTGCTCTCCTACAGTACAGCCTTCCTGAAGGCCCGCCCTGCCTAAGTCCCTGACCACCGGTGGTGGTGGTGGTAGTGGTGTTGTGTGTGTGTATGTGTGTGTGTGTACGTACACGCACCCACACGCAGTACTGAGACACCATACACCATTGTGGCACGGTGGAACAGGTGAGAAAGTCTGATCTTAAAAGATGTCCACTCAGTGGCTCAAAATCACTGCTCCAAACCACGAAACAGCCAAGCACAGGGAGAAGGATCGTGGATCGAAGGTGTGAGATCCAGTGATGTTTTCCAGCTCATAACTTTTCTTGCCAAGTCGTCGTCCCGCTGAAGTGTGTGTGTCTCCGAACAAAGTCAGAATGCAGGTGAGCTAAGTCTTTGGTTTCTTTGGACTATAAATAACACTTTTTCTTTTCCTTCTTCAAATATTTCTAAGTATAAACCTGCTATGTTGAGGTCCTTGTCTTTTAAAAATTTCTTTTATTTAAAGCTTTTCCACCGAGGTTTTAGTTTGTGGTTATTCCTTCATGCTTTGGTACAAGTGCTTGATGAAGATGAGTTGCCTGAATTGGAGCTGCCCTCGTCCTGCCATTTGTCCAGGCTCCTCCTCCGCGCGTTCATGAAGAAGTTGCTGACGGTGCTCAGCTCCAACCCCAGCTGCTGGGAAATGGTGATCTGCAATTCTTTGGATGGACGCTTGTTTTCCTTGAATATTGCATGTAGAGTTCGACGCTGGACGTCTGTGAAGACCAGCCTGGGCTTTTTGGGGGTGTTGCCTCTATCCTTCCCGTGCTCTTGCTCTTTTCTTTTGCAAGCTGCAAAGAAACACAGAGGCCATTAGAACAAGCTGCCTGGGAAGATCCAGAATGGAAAGGCACAGCCAAGAAGATGTGTTAGCTATTCCACACGCCTGCTTTCTGCCTGCTGACCTCTGATTTTAGCACCGTGGTGGGCTGGCAGGGAAGTGTAACAAAATGATGGAGAATTAGGAGGAGGTGGAGTTCTGGCAGTCCCGGCTTCGAGGCTTTGACAGTATCTGCATTTTATCTGTGGTAAATCAGTTAACTCTACCTGGGCCTCGCAGTCCTCATCTGTAGAATATAGGGTTTGGGCTAAACAAACTTATTGTTTGAATTTTTTATCACCATCTGCAAAATGGATATAAGAATACCTACCTGCCTGGGTTGTGGTAAGGATATAGGAAATAGTATGTAGGGTGTTCCAAAAAAAATGCATAGCCACACTTTGAGTAATTATAAAGGCAACGTGGTGTCTGGCTTGCTGTACTCTGATATGAACTCCAACCACAGTGAGAGCCAGGTGGGCATCTTCCTCGTGGCAGTTGGGACTGTTGCCCTTTCATATCCCTTTAACACTGCAGTTGGCTGCCTGGCCTGTTGCCGTCTCCCGCTCCACCTCCTGGCTCTTTGTAGTCTAGGTTCTCAATTCCTTACCATCTCTGACTAGAAGCAGCCTCTATGCTCTCCCCAGGTAGTCCTGCTCCTCTGCCTGTCCCTACCTTTCGTTCCTAACTGCTCCAGATCCCAGATTTCAGAGTTCCCCTAAGACCTTAAGTGCCCATTAGCACAAATTAGCTCAGCAATCAGATCAGCTGGAAAGCTACTGGGTGAAGGCTGAAGAAGCTTCCAGTCTTTGGAGTCCAATCTAGGGGTATCCAAGTATTTTTTTTAACCATATGCTATTTGTAAAAAAAATGATTTGAGTGTGGACTCCCTAATACTACTTGCTTATGAATTATATGCATGTATATATACATGTGTACTACCATGTTATGTACATTATAAAGCATATATGAGATATAGAAAATTTGAAAGAGGTAAAATAAAAATAAAGAGACATAGGAATTCTCTTCTACAGATGCCTTAGAGTGCATTCACCCCCTTGAAGGAACCACTGACCTAGTCAGAAAATACAGGGTAAGAATTTCAGAATGAACATGAGGAGAGACCTCAGTCATAAAAGATAGATTTTGGGGCTAGTCAGGCCACATGATACCTTTCATGACATACGCCATAGGTCACTGGCTACATCCCTTTCCCAACATGAGAGAATGGCATCAACACAATGGGAAGTATTTATTAACTGCATAGAGCTACATATACCAAGCCAGCTGAGTTTCCCCAGAGTCTCTTCCCCCCACAGACCTACAACCCTCATTGAACAGCTAGACTAAGTCCCTGCAAAAACAGCTGCCTACACCAACAATTCTAGTTAGTTTGAGTCAGCCCATGTAGACACAGCTTTATACAATGCTGATGCCCATGTCTGATTCACTCACATTCAAAAGTGAATGTAACACAGGCTTTGCGCTTAAGGAGGTCAGTCACATAAGCAAATAACTGCAAGAGTAGAAAAAGAGTATACAGGAGATTACCTCTACTTGAGGATATTAAGGAAGGCATCACAGAGGAGGGGGTGTGTGTACTGGGCCCTAAAGAATGAATAGGAGTTTGCTAGTGAGAGAAGTGGGACAAACTGATACTTAGCAGGGGCAGCAGCATCTGAGAAGGATTGATAAGTATTGATAAGTGATAGGTATTTGGTGGGCAAGAGTGCACGCAGGAGGAAAGCTGTGGAAGACATAGCTTCACAGGTAGTCAGTGATCAGAACTGAATTATGCTGTAGGGAAGGAGGAGCGATTGGAAGGTTATGAGTAAGGGTGTAGTGTGATTAAATTTGGGTTTAGTAAAACTCCTCCAGTAGTGTCACAGGGGGGTAAAAAGCAGCAAGATTACGGAGAGGGTGCTGTGGTGTGCCACTCCCACCCCCTCAGAGCTAAGGCACTCTATCTTTCACCTCTGGGAGAGTTGGTAGCTGGCAGCTCTTAGCTGAGGTCCATTCTTGCAATTGCCCTTGGCCGAAGGTTATGCCACCTTGGGGTGGGGTGGAGGGTGTGGAGGAAGAAGGGTTGGTGTGAATGGTAGAGGTTGAAAAGAGTGGAAATGTGTTGATTTAAGGTCATACAATCTCAGCCCCTTGTATCAAGCTGGGACAACTGTGAAGGGTCACCCAGTTCCAGAGCACCCTGTAGGACTGATTGAGGCTACTCTTGTAACCACATGGACATTCAACTTCTCCCTCTGCCACCCCCACCCCCCACAGGGGGGATTCCCCATAGCTCTCTCCCATAGTCCTCCTGCATGCGCGTTGCAGGAAACCAGATCTTTGCCCCAGGAAACCTAGTCTTAGATGGAAGCCATTAGAGAACCATTGTAGTGAGGACTCCAAGTTAGATAATGCAGTTGAGGATGCAATATAGGGAGTAAATCCAAGAGCCTCTTGGAAGGTAGAAGGAATCAAGAGGACTTGATGACAACTTGGCTGGGTGGATGGTGTTCAGAACACCTTCCAGGTTTCTGGTTGGTGTAGTAAGGAGGCCATTAGGTGATGCAGATGGGGAAATGCATTTTACAAAGGCAGTAATCACTTCTGTGTGGGACAAATTTGAAGGGTTTGTTGGGCATTTTGTTAAAGATCTCCATTAGGTGGTTGTCCAGAGGACAGGAGGATATATGTGACAGGTAGCTAAGGGGAGAACTCTGGGCTAGGATATAGACTGAGATGGTAAATTACTCATGACACATACCTGGGGAAAGTAAATAACTGAGTGTTGGGTGCAGACTCAGCTTACTCATCATTCAAAACGCAGA
Source organism: Murina feae (assembly GCA_004026665.1). Taxonomy (NCBI): domain Eukaryota; kingdom Metazoa; phylum Chordata; class Mammalia; order Chiroptera; family Vespertilionidae; genus Murina; species Murina feae. The sequence continues at coordinate 488 of PVJC01048042.1, read as the reverse complement.
GTGAAGGGAAATCACGTAAATATCCATCTCCCACCTAACCAGGATGTATGCTTGAATGACTTCTATGTGGTCCTTGCACTTGGAAGGACGGAGCAGGCTGAAGCTACTCCTGAGCCAGCATTTCTCCAAGGGCATCAGAGGAATATATCAAACACGGCTTCCTTGAAAAGATGGTTTGCAGGTCAAGTACACTTACAAAAACTTCCTCAAAATTCCTAATATGTGTTAGCACATGTAATTCTGTTTCCCAAATGTTCTTAACCAGAATCCTTTTTGGTGGGGACTGTTTATTAATGTCTCACACAACACTAATGCTGGGGAAACTGTTTGGAAGTTCCTGCCTTGAGCTCTCAAGCACTGCAGACATCACAATATCAGAACCTGGGAGTAGCCCTAGCTGGTTTGGCTCAGTGGATAGAGTGTCGGCCTGTGGACTAAAAGGTCCCAGGTTCAACTCCAGTCAAGGCGCATGCCGCAGTTGTAGGCTC
>PVJC01048041.1:0-12687 GCA_004026665.1 Murina feae | reverse complement strand
TGGCCACCCAGACCCACCCGGGAATTCCAGTTGCTGGGCTGGCGGGCCCTAGACCAGCAGGGCTGTGGACCTGGGAATCAGGGGCTGTAGCCAGACAGACCCACCCGGGAGTCCCCAGCTGCTACCCTGGCCTATGCTGGGCTGGGGCCATGGCTGCCAAGGAAGGGATGAGGGGGCTGGAGCCATCAAGGACCCCGCAGGCATCACCCAGCAGCACCTGCTTGCCCATCTCCATAGTGTGGAGCAGACAGGCCCGGCAGAGAGCAGAGAACCAGGTGTAGTGGGTCCAAGCCATCAGTAGCACTTCTCCTGAGTGCTCCCGAATTGGATGAAGTCCAGGTCCGGCTGAGGGACCTCCCCACTTGCCCTCCTCCTCCCCCACCTGCACCCTCACCCCAATTTACCCATGCATGAATTTCGTGCACCGGGCCCCTAGTCCTATATAATAAAAGTGTAATATGCAAATTGATCCTAAACACCAGAACAACTGGGAATGACTGATCACTATGACACACACCGACCACCAGGGGGCAGATGCTCAATGCAGGAGCTGCCCATGGTGGTCAGTGTGCTCCCACAGGGGGAGCTCTGCTCAGTCGCAAGCCAGGCTGATGGCTGCCAGTATAGCGGTGGTGGTGGGATCCTCTCCCACCTCCTCAGCAGCGCTAAGGATGTCTGACTGCAGCTTAGGCCTGCTCCCCGCTGGCAAGTGGATATCCCCCGAGGGCCCCCGGGCTGCTAGAGAGATGTCTGACTGCCAGCTTAGGCCTGATCCCCTGGAAAGCGGGCCTAAGCCAGCAGGTGGACATCCCCCGAGGGGTCCCAGACTATGAGAGGGCACAGGCCGGGCTGAGGGACCCCCCAAGTGCACAAATTTTTGTGCACCAGGCCTCTAGTCTATTTATAATATGAATTACATTGTTTGTTTTTAAGGCTTTTATCCGTTGATTGGGTGGAAGATTGGACAAGAGGTTGTATGCTTAGCTGAAGGCAATGCAGGAGACACTGGTACTGCCATAAAATGGGCTCAGCAATTAGGTAAGTTATCCTTTTCACAGGCCAGACTTAAAGAAGTTAAGAATGCTGCAAGATCACAGATAAGTAGGAAATGGTGGCTTGTTCAAATAAAACATAAAGTAAAATGACATGTGCTAGAAGAAAATATAGGATGTTAATTTTATGATATTAGGATGGTAAAAGGCTAGGTGTTAAGGCCAGATGCCATAATGATAATAATACATTTATGCATATAAAATGTTAGAATGTGTAGGGAGAGAGTTGCCATAAAGCAAAGCTAAAAGACATATTAATGAGGACAATTTGTAGCATATGTCAGAAAAATTAAAAAGATGATAAATTGACAAATCAAATGACTAAAAGTGTTCAAATTCAATAATGAAAGAAATACACATTTAAAAAATTATGTTACCTCTCATTATCAGAGATTAGTTAGTTTGATATGCTCAGCATTGCTAGGACTGTAGAGACAATAATATTATTTTTTCCATTGGGATGAATGTTAATTAGTATGGCCTTGTCAAGCTAGCATGGCTCAGTGGTTGAGTGTCAACCTATGAACTAGGAGGTCATGATTCAATTCCCCATCAGAGCACATGCCTGGTTTTTGGGCTTGACCTCCAGGAGGGGACATGCAGGAGGCAGCACATCAATGATTCTTTCATCTTTGATGTTTCTACCTCTCTCTCCCTCTTCCTTCCTCTCTGAAATCAAGCCTATATAATAAAGAGGTAATATGCAGATTGCCCATCACTCCAACACACAATATGGCCGCTCCCATGTGGTCAAAGATGGCCGCCCCCATTTGGACACAAGATGGCCAGCAGGGGAGGGCAATTGTGGGTGATCAGGCCTGCAAGGGAGGGCAGTTGGGAGGGACCAGGCCTGTAAGGGATGACAGTTGGGGTGATCAGGCCTGCAGGGGAGGGTAGTTGGGAGCTACCACCTGCAGGGGAGGAAACTTGGGTGAGACCAGGCCTGCAGAGGAGGGCAGTTAGGAGTGACTGGGCTGGCAGGGGAGGACAGTTGGGGGTGACTAGACCTGCATGGGAGGGCAGTTAGGGGCAGTCATGCCTGCAAGGGAGGACAGTTAGGGGCAACCAGGCCTGCAGGGGAGGGCAGTTAGGGGTAACTTGGCCGGCAGGGAGAGCAGTTGGGGTGACCAGGCCTGCAGGGGAGAACAGTTAGGGGTGACCAGGCCAGCAGGGGAGGGAAGTGGGGGGACCAGGCCTGCAGGGGGGCAGTTAGGGAGTGATCAGGCAGGCAGGTAGGCAAGTGATTAGAAGCCAGTGGTCCTGGATTGCAAAAGGGATGTCTATCTGCCAGTTTAGGCCTCATCCTGTAGGGATTCAGACATCCCCCTAGGGGTCCTCAATTGGAGAGGGTGCAGGCCAGACTGAGGGACCCCCCTCCCATGCATGAATTTCATGCACCGGGCCTCTGGTTTAATAATAAAGCACTAGATAAGTAAATATCAGTATCTAATCTAATAAAAGAGTAATATGCAAATTGAACCTCACTCCATTACATCTAAGCCATGCCCACCAGCCAATCAGAGCGGTTGTATGCAAATTAACCCAGCCAAGATGGCGGCCGGCACCCATGGAACTAGAGCAAACAGTAGGCCAGTGATGGAGGAAACTGCCTGCATAGGCCGGCTGGGCCTCTGCTCAAGGCAACAAAGTTTCAATTATAGAAGATAAATAAACCCCAGAAATCTGATCCCAGCCAACCTTGCTGGGACGTTGGGTCAATGGGAGCTGTGGGCAGCCTGCCTGAAAACGGCCCTCAGCCCCTCACCCAGGCTGGCCACACTCCCATGGGGTGAGAGTCTCCACTGGGGGGCTTGGCCAGCCTGCAAACAGCCATCAACCCCTCACCCAGGCCATGCACACCAGCAGGTGGACATCACCCAAGGGGTCCCAGACTGCTAGAGGGCACAGGCCGGGCTGAGGGACCATCCCCTCCCCCCTGAGTGCACAGATTTTTGTGCACTGGGCCCCTAGTATCAATATAGTAGAATATTGTACACTCACACGTACCAGTATAGTTGCATATCTTATTGAAATGGAATATTACTGCAAAGAGGGATGAAGCAGTTGCCTGTGTAAATGTTGTTGCTTATTTAAAAACTAGCTTTACAGAGATATAATTCACATACCATATAACTCACCTATTTAAAGTGTACCATCAATATTTTTAGTATTTTCACAGCTTTACCACAATCTCATTATAGAACATTTTGGTTCCCCCTAAAATAAACCTCTATACCCATTAGTATTAATATCCTGTCCTGCCTCCCATTCCTAAGCTACCATTAAGCTACTTTGTGTCTCTATAGATTTGCCTGTTCTGGAATCATATAACATAAGATCTTTGTAACTGGTTTCTTTCAATACAGTCTTTTCAAGGATCACCCATGTTGTAGCATGTGTCAATTCTTTATTTTTTTTATTGCTGAATAATACTCCATTGTGTGGATGTGTCACAGTTTGTTTATCAGTTGATGGACATTTGGGTTGTTTCCTCCTTCTGGCTACCATGAATACTGAACAGCCTGTATATTACATAACCATATTTCATGCATAAGGTGTGAAATATTATATACCAAAGTATTAGCGGTGATTATCTCTGATAATTAAATTAGAGAGCAGGCTCTGACTCTCTGCTCTTTTCAACTAAGCTGATATGTTTAAAGACAAAGATAATTCTGTTGGCAGAAAATATACACTCTAGGAGGGAAATGCCAACCCATTTATTCATTTCTTTTTTTCTATTTGTCTATAAGCCTTCACCTACATCATAAATATAAGATTGCTTATTAACAAAACTTATTTATTTCAGAACTTTTTATTACTTAATTCTTCTCCTTAAATGTACTTATAATATTTTGGACATGTATCTTTAGATAACTCCAGATTATAGAAACTATAGGTTATATATGTCTTCTTTGTTATACTTTTTAATTTTATTGCTTTCCAGAAGATGCAGAGAAAAAGCAGAATAATTTCACATTCATCATTAAGAAAAAATCATCAAGTTTCATATGACATCATGTGCATGTGTCAGTGGGAATCATTTTACTGCTTATCGAGGTTGAGAGTCATTCATTGTAGTTCTCAAATGATGAGCACTCTTTTGGGGAGATGGAGCTAAAATGCCTTGACTTATCAAAGTGATGTGACTTCTGGTGGAGGCATGATGCCCTCCTGAAGGCTAATTCCATCTCTGCAGGAAAACAGAACTGTTGGTCTAACTGGAGGTAGAATTCAGAGTTGAATTATTTACTTTAAAATTTCAATGATTGGCATAGCTAAATATTATTGGTATGTATCTATCTGATACAAAAAGCAAACATTTACTTGAATATATCTCTTTCTAGTCTGAGCATTCACTTTAATAGGTATATCAATAATCATAACTACACTAGAGGCCCAGTGCATGAAAATTCATGCAGTGGAGGGGGGGTCCTTCAGCCCAGCCTGCCCCTTCTCACAGTCCAGGAACCCTCAGGAGCGGGAGGCGATCCAGCGATCAGGAGAAAGTGACGACCCCATCATACCTCTGCTGCTGCCACTGCCAGCAGTGCAAACCTCGGTCGGCCCAGGTTACCTGAGCCTCAGGTGGCCCTGGGTAGCTGGGCAGCCTCCATCTGAGGCTTGCCTGTGCCACGGGCCAGCCCTGGGCACCTGAGGGGCTGAGGGGTGGGGGACTCCGGAGGCAGGCGCATGGAGCCTGCCACCCCGGTGGGGCTGAGGGGACTGGGTGCCGCCATCTTGTGGCTGTGGGCACTGCCATCTTTGGGGGTGGGCCGTCAATTACCATATTCTCTCCTTATTGGCTGTGGGTACTGTGAGGGTCAATTAGCATATTCCCTCTTTATTAGATAGGATTACATTCAGGAGAAACACAGGATATACTAGTAAGAGCTTGAATAACCCTGTCATTTCCTTGAAGACATGCAGTCTGAACCTTCATATCCTTGTGTGACATGCTGAGCTTGTTCCACTCTGAGTGTGGTTTCCTTCCATGTCTTTGCTAGGTGGAACAACTCAGGCTCAGGCATAGACGCTGTTTTAAACTAGAAAAATATTATTTTCTTAATCTTTTTTACACAGGCCAATTCTCTCTCATCATTTTTTTTCCCCTTTAGCGTCCTATGTTAACTGCCATATTTGGGTCCCTACATGTTCATCTTTTCTCCTTTTAATTTGGTCCATTTCTGTTCCTCGTCAACCTTTGTTCTCATAATCTTTGCTGTCATAATCTTTTAAATATTTTTATGTCTGAAACCATACATGCTAGGTTACCAGTGAAGAAGACAGATACTGCTGTCTTCATGGAGGGTATAGTCTAGCAAGAAGCACACATATTAAATGAACAATTGGAAAAAAAACAAACCAAAACAAAAACCATTAGTATTAAGTACCAGGAAGGACAAATAGTTATGGAGTCAGTGATGTCTTTCTAAAGAAAAGACTTTTTCTACCTGAAGAATCAGAATGTTTCTTTTTTATTTTATTTACTTAATTGGGGTGACACTGGTTGACAAAATTATACAGGTTTCAAGTGCACAATTCAACAACATATCATCTGTACACTGTATTGTGCATTCACCACCCCAAGTCAAGTCTCCATCTATCACCATTTATCCTCTGTACCCTCCTCCACCTCCTTTAACCCCTAGCAGTCACCACGCTGTTTTCCATGTCCATGAGGTGTTTATTTTTTTTTGTTCAATCCCTCCACCCCTCCCACCCAGGCTCACCCCACCCCAACAGCTGTCAGTCTCTCTGCTTCTGAGTCTCTCTATTTTGTTTATTAGTTCGTTTTGTTCATTAGAGTCCACATATAAGTGAATACATAAGGTACTTGTCTTTCTCTTACTGGCTTCTTTCACTTAGCTTAATGCTCTCCAGGTTCATTGATGCTATTGCAAAGGTAAGATTTTCTTCTTTTTTACAGCCAAGTAATATTCCATTGTGTAATATACCATAACTTTAAATATATAGACAGATTGATTTCAGAGAGGAAGAGAGAGGCAGGGAGATGATGAGAGAGAAAATCATTGAACAGTTGCATCATGTATGCCTCCTACCAGGGATTAAGCCCAAACTTGGGTCTGTGCCCTGACCAAAGGAATCAAACTGTGACCTCCTGGTTCATAGGTTGGTATTCAACCACTGAGCAACACTGGCTGGGCTGCCACAACTTCTTTATTCACTCATCTACTGATGGACACTTGCCTTGCACTGCTTCCAATTCTTGGCTGTTGTAAATAACGCTGCAGTGAACACATGGGTGCATATATTCTCTTGAAGTAATGTTTTGGTTTTCTTCAAGTAAATTTCCAGAAGTGGAATGTTGGGTCAAAAGCCAGTTCTAATGTTAATTTTTGAGGTAACGCAAACTCCATACTGCTTTCTACAGTGGCTAAACTAGTCTGCATGCCCACCAACAGTGCACAAGGGCTCTCTTTTCTTCACGTCCTTGCCACTCTTGTTGTTTGTTGATTTGTTGATGATAACCATTCTGACAGGTGTGAGGTGATATCTCATTGTGGTGTTAATCTTCATTTCTCTGATAATTAGTGACAGTGAGCATTTTTTCTTATGTCTATTGGCCATCTCTCTGTCCTCTTTGGAGAAGTGTCTATTCAGGTCCCAAGCCCATTTTTTTTTTAATTGAATTATTAGTATTTTTTGGTTTGAGGTTTGTAAGTTCTTTATAAATTTTGAACATCAACTCCTTATCAGATGTATTGGTGAATACGTTCTCCTATCCATAGGTTGTTATTTCATTTTGTTGATGGTTTTCTTTGCTGTGCAAAACTTTAATGTAATCCTAGTTGATTATTTTTTTCTTTTCTTTCCCTTGCCTGAGGAGATATATCAGAAAAAAATGTTGCTATAGGAAATGTCTGAGATTTTACTGCCTATGTTTTCTTTTAGGATTTTTGTGGTTTCACAACTTACAATGAAGTCTTTTATTTATTTTTTGAATTATTCTTGTGCATGGTGTAAGTTTGTGGTCTCGTTTCACTTTTTTGCCTCTCCAAGTTTCCCAAAAACCATTTATTGAAGTGACTATCTTTATCCCATTGTATGTTTTTGCCTTCTTTGTAAAATATTAATTGATTATAAAGTCACGGGTCAATTTCTCAGCTCTCTTTTCTGTTCCATTGATCTGTATGACTATTATTATGCCAGTACCATGCTGTTGTGATTACTGTAGCCTTCTAATCTAATAAAGAAGGAATATGCAAATTGGCTATCACAAAATGGTGGCACCCAGTTCACTCAGCCCCACCAGAGTCCCTCAGTCCTTTCAGCCATGTCCTCAGTCCCCCAGCTGCCCAGGGCCAACCTGAGGCACAGGCAAGCCTCAGATGTCAGCTTCCCAGCCACCCAGGGCAGGCCGGAGGTGCAGGCAATCCTCAGATGGTGGCTGCCCAAGCTGCCCAGGGCCACCCGAGGCTCAGGTAACCAGGATCGGCCAAGGCTTATGCTGCCAGCAGTGGCAACAGCAGAGGTGTGATGGGGGTGTCACCTTCCTCTGATAGCCAGGTCGGCTCCCACCCCTGAGGGCTCCTGGACTGTGAGAGGGGGCAGGCTGGGCTGAGGAATGCCCCCCTCCAGTGCATGAATTTTCATGCACCAGGCCTCTAATGTAGTATAGTTTGATATCAGGTAGAGGGATTCCTCCAACTTTGTTCTGCTTTGTCAATATTGCTATGTCTATTTTGGGTCTTTTGTGGTTCCACATAAGTTTTTGGAATATTTGTTCTAATTCAGTGAGATATGCCATTGGTATTTTAATAGGGATTACATTGAATCTGTAGTTTGCTTTGGGAAGTATGGACATTTTAATGATGTTAAGTCTTCCTGTGCATGAACATGGTATATGCTTCTGCTTGTTCGTATCTTTTTCAATTTCTTTCTTTAGTGTTTTACAATTTTCTGAGAACGGTTCTTTTATATTTTTAGTTAAATTTATTCCACAACTTGTTTTTTATATAATTGTAAATGGGATTGTTTTCCTAGTTTACTTTTCTGGTAGTTTATTATTGCTGTACAAAAATGAAATAGATAATCTGAATGTTTATTTTGTATCCTGCTACTTTACTGAATGCATTTATCAGTTATGGTAGTGTTTTGGTGGAATCTTTAGTGTTCTCTACATACAGTATAATGTCATCTGCAAATAATGACAATTTTACTTCTTCCTTTCCAATTTGGATGACTTTTATTTCTTCTAATTGATTGCTGTGCCTAGAACTTCCAGTACTATGTTGAATAAGAGTGGTGAAAGTGGACATTCCTGTCTTATGCCTGATCTTAAGGGAAATACTTTTAGTTTTTGCTCTTTGAGTATGATGTTGACTGTGGGTATGTCATATATGGCCCTTATTACTTTAAGGTATGTTCCCTTGATTGCCACTTTGCTGAGAGTTTTTATAAGTGGGTGCTGGATTTTATCAAATGCTTTTGCTGCATCTATCGATATGATCTTGTGTTTTTTATCCTTCATTTGTTCATGTGGTATATCGCATTTATTGACCTGCAGATATTGTACAAACCTTGCATATCCAGAATTAATCCCACTTGGTCATGGTATATAATCTTTTTAATGTATTTCAGAATCCTGTTTGCTAATATTTTGTTTAGGACTTTAGCATCTATCTTTATTAGGGATATTGGCCTATGATTTCCTTTCTTCGTAGTGTCTTTATCTGGTTTTAGAATTAACATAACGCTGTCCTTGTAAAATGAACTTGGGCCTCCTGGGATGGACTCTGGTATAGACCAATGTGAGACACTGCCTGTGATTGATGCTCAGCAACCGATTTCGAGCCACAAGTGTGATCCAAAGTTTGTGGCTATCTCTGCTGGGCATGAGGGCACTGGAAGGACCAAGATGTACAACTGAGCCAGATTTTATTAGCATCGGGCCCAGGGGCAGATCAGCAAAAGTCCTACTGCACCCTAGGACCTGCCCCTGCCTGCTGGCTGCTTGTTAGACTCAGTCTCTGAAAGAGCCTCTGGTTACTCCTCAGCAGGGTGTAAGCTCCATAGAATAGAGCAAGAGGCAGTGCAGAGGATGGGGCTGTTGCCTTGCCCCAGGCTGATGCCTCAGGGAAGGGAATCCTCCACCAGAGAAAGATGGCATCTGTGGTATGGGAGAATGACTCGGCACACTGATCCTGATGGCTTTCCCTTCAGCTCTGTTCCCGGAGTCACAAACCCTAGAGCTGGAGTATGAGAAAGTTTCTTTAAAGAAGTGATGTTTGAGCTGAGCCCTGAAGGAAGAGTAAGAGTGAGGAAGGTGGGAAAGGCCACTGCTCAAAGAGCAGTCCAAGCAAAGAGGACCAGTGAGGAAGGCCCTAACATGACCTAGGCAAGGCAATGAAAGAATGCCCTATTTCTTTTCTATAACTGAAGGCGTTCCCATCTCTGATATCCTCTAGTAACATGAGTCAAGGGCATTTTTTCCCTAGCAGTGCCACTTTTAATTGCTGCATGTCACATCTGCCTTCTCCAAGCAATCCCCAGTACACATTTAAATTACCCAGGACTCTTATTTACCTGAAGAAAACTGTTTGTTTGTTTTTTTCCATGGGTATCTTCCCAAGAGAAAGACAGTCTCCATTAGGGGAGATGACATAAACATTCTCTGAAATAATGAACTAATTCTAGGTAGTGGTGAATGGTTACGTGTTACTGCTAGTGAATAGGGCCTGTCTCCCTCTTGCTTCCTGCTGGGATGACAAACAGCAAGATGTGTAAGGCTCACTTGTCAAAGCCAAAATGGAGTCCAAACAAGAATGGAGTTTTGAGTTGTCAAGTAGACTGTGCAGACCTGAGTTTTGGTAAAAGTACCAGGGGCTGGTAAGAACCTTCTAATGTTCTCTATTTAGGAGCCTCCTGAGCCAAGAGAAAAAATTCACTCAGCATGTGCAGAAGGAGCTGGCCCAGCCCTTCCCTGAGAAAGCCTGCTGACAGTGGACAGCACCACTGTTTGTTCTAAACAGCTCCTTTCCAGGCTTAGGGGAGAGGCTAATCTTTCTCATACTTAGAGAAAAGTATGAGCCAAGGGTGTTCACTCCCTTACCTCTCACCGCCTGCCAATTCCATGAGCCTGACCTGAAAGGGAACATACCTTTTTAAGAGCATATGCACCCTGGAGAAGGGGGAGCAAGTTCAACTAAGCACCACTGTAGACTCCTACAGAGGCAAATGTAATGGAAGAAACAAGATTAAAATAAAATCAATAGGTCTCGCCCTAACTGGTTTGGCTCGGTGGATAGAGCGTCGGCCTGCAGACTCATGGGTCCCAGGTTCAATTCCAGTCAAGGGTACGTACCTTGGTTGTGGGCACATCCCCAGTAGGGAGTGTGCAGGAGGCAGCTGACCAATGTTTCTCTCTCATTGATGTTTCTAACTCTCTATCCCTCTCCCTTCCTCCCTGTAAAAAAATCAATAAAATATATTTAAAAGAAATCAATAGGTCTCTTACCATATATCAGGCACAGGTGTACCTATTATGAGGAAAGAGAAAAAGACACCTCTTTTTAGAGGGTTGTAGTGCACCAGAAGGTGAGTATATTAGTTTCCTTATTGTCTTATTAGAGGCCCAGTGCACGAATTTGTGCACAGATTATTGGCCTAGCCAATAATCGAGGCCTATCAGGAGGCTGGCCAGCTGGCTGAGTGGAGGGACCCTGAGAGGTTGGCTGGCCCTCAGATCGGGGCTTCAGGGGAAGGACCGGGGGAGGTTAGCCAGTGGGAGGGAGGGGCTGCAGGAGGTTGGCCAGCTGGGGGGAAGGGCCGTGGGAGTGCACTGACCATTAGGGGGTGGCTCTGGCATTGAGCGTCTGCCTCCTAGTGGACAGTGGCATCATAGCAACTGGGCGACTGGTCATTTTGGTTGTTTGGGAGTAACAGTCGCTTAGGCTTTTATATATATATAGATAGTTGTGGAGTTAAGAAGTCTGACCAGTCAAGGTGTGGGTAGGGCTGCATTCCTTTCTAGAGAGTTTAGAGTAGAAGCCATTTACTTGTCTTTTCTGGCATCTAGAAGCAGCTGCTGCCTAGTTTGGCTTATGGCCCCCTACCTCAATCTTTAAAACCAGCAAAGTTGCTTTTGTTTTTGTCATCACATCTTCCTCTTCTTCATTACAGCCAGAAAGGTTGTATGAATGTTTTTTTGAGGACTCATGTGATTAGATTGGGCCCACTAAGATAATTGAGGAAACTCCCATTTCAAAGTCCTTAATACATATTCAGTCTCTCCAGGGATGTGGATGTGGGTATGATCAGAGGTCTGGGGTGGGGTAAGGGCTGGCTAGAGGGGATCAAAGAGGGGAAAATGGGGACATCTGTAATATGGTTAACAAAAATATGTAGACAACATAATGTACTTTTTCTGTTCATTTAAAGTTCATATAAAGCCCTTTCTAAACACACACGCACACACACGCATATCTTTTTTTTAGCCATACTTAGAAAAGCAAGAGTGGAACATTTGAGCCTATTATATGATTGTGTGGTTAGAAATGATTAGTTAAAAACAGTATTTATATGTTACTTAGCCACTCAGACACTTGAAATATCTCTTCTTCAGTAGCACAGGACCAAGGAAAATGTTTAAAACACAATTTAATAGTGTCCAAGGGGGGGAAAAAATAAAATGACCATTATTCTATAAAAATAGTATAGGAAAGTAATGAATTCTTACTAATAAGAAAAAAATAGAGGCATAATAAACTTTCAACCAAAAAGTATAAGGCTATACAAATTATAAAATTGAGAAATAATAAAAAGTAAAATTGATAAACTAAATCTCTTTTTTTTGTAAGGATTGGAACATCTTTATTTTGGCATTAATTAAATCATAGAAAAGTGCTGCTGTCAGTGAAGATCCTAGGCTTTACAGAGAGTGAGGTAGCAAAGTAAATGCTGTCTTTCATGGGAACTTGTCTAAAAGCATTGCCAAGATTAGAAAGAAAAGTTTATAGTAAATGGTTAGGTTTACACTAAATAACTAAATAAGACTTTGTCCATGTATGCTTATTTAGTGTTTTTTTTTTCATTGCCAGCATTTTTAAATAAATATATTTTTATTATTGACATTATTACAGATATCTCCCATCCCACCCCACACCCCGCTGCCCAGCCCCTACCTGCTGCTACACCCCAGTTCTTCACCACCCTATAGCCCGTGTCCATGGGCTATGCCTATAAGTATAGAAGTTCTTTGGTTTATCTCTCCTTATCACCTTTAGTAGGGAAATTATACTACACATTCAAAGAAGCATGTCAGGCCAGAAGTGTTAGCACCTATCCCCCTCAAACTATTCCAGTGGAATACCATGCAGCTATTAAAATGAGGGATCTTTTACCTAACCCTAACCCTTGTCTCTCTACCCCCACATCAAGATATATCAGTCTGTTCCATGCCTCCATGCTTCAGGTCTTATTTTGTTGGTCAATTCATTTTATTCATTAGATTTTACAAATAAGTGAGATCATGTGATATTTGTCCTCAGTTTGGCTTATTTCACTTAGCATAATATTTTCCAGGTCCATGCTGTCCCAAAGGGTAAAAGATCCTTCTTTTTAATAGCTGCATAGTATTCCATTGGAATAGTTTGAGAGGGATAGGTGCTAA
>PVJC01048040.1:0-12667 GCA_004026665.1 Murina feae | reverse complement strand
TTAAGTCTGTTCCCCTCTGGCAGGCTGATATTCCCCAAGGGCTCCCAGGCTACTAGAGGGATGTCTGTCAGCTTAGGCTCGATTCCCTGAGGAGTGGGCATACAGCAGCAGGTGGACATCCCTGGAGGGGTCCCAGACTGCGAGAGGGCACAGGCTGGTCTGAGGGACACCCTGAGTGCACAAATTTTTGTGCACTGGGCCTCTAGTTAGTAATAACAGTAATGATGACCATTGGGATGGTGGAGAAGAGGCTCTGGGTATATATGGGAAGGCAGGTCAGTCCATCCTTCATGAGGAAATGGCTTTTGAACTGCGCCTGGAGGGGTGGTGTGATTTCACCAGCTGAAAAAGAGGGTATGAGAGTGGTCCAGGCAGTGGAAGGGCATGTGCAAAACCCTGGGGCAAGAAGAGTTTGGCATTAGAAGGACAGAGAGGAGGCATAAGGTTAAGGAGATGACAGGACTCCGGGAGAGTGGGATGGAGCCAGGCCAGGCAGGGGAAATGGGCTGGAGAGGACTCGAGGACTGGGGCAGTGGGGGGGTCATGCAGTGTTCCAAGCTGGAGCAAACCAACAATTGGGCTGTTGATGGGGAAATCCCCACACAGTAGGGACTAGTGAACAAGCGCTAAGTCAGGGGCAGCGACTCCACTCCGGGGTGAGAATTAGCCTTTTGAATCTCTCATCTGACAATGAGAGGCCTCCCCGGACCCTGGGCACAGCGTGCTCCCACCTCCCAGATTAGGACAGGCTCGTTTGGTCTCGAGCCCTGGGCAGAGACACTGGGAAGACAGAGCAGATAAGACAGAACCCAAATGTCTGAGTCCAAAGTTTTAATCATGGTGTGTGTCGGGGTGGACTCCATAGAACACATTCCTTTGACAAATATTTACTAATCACCTATTACGTGCTGGACCCTCTCTCTGTGCTAAGCTCTGGGATCCAGCAGTGAAGAAGACAATTCAAATGTTTGTCCAGCAGTAAACTAGCAAACAAGTGCAGGTTCATACAATGTCAGATTAAGGATGCAAACAAAGTAAAGCAGGAGAGAGAGAGAGAGAGTGAAAAGTGAGGAAGGAAGGAAGGGAGGGAGGAAGGAAGAGAGAGAGAGAATGGAAATGGTGAGACTATTTTAGACAGGTGGACCGACAAAGAGCTCTCTGAGGAGGGGAGATGTGAGCAGAGACCTAAAGGAAATGAGGGTATGGGCCATAAGATATCTGGAGGAAGACCATTCATGTAGAGAGAACAGCATGTGCAGAAGTCCTGGGGTGGGACTGTGTTGGAGAGAAAATCGTGGAGCTGAAAGGTGAACAGGGTGTGTTCTGGAAGGATGTTGTGGGCCATTGTGAGGGGATTGGTTTGTTTCAGGATTAACAGAAAACCTCTTGAGAGAGGAGCAGCATGATTTTAAAGGGATTCCTATCTATGAAATAACTGTGGAAATTGCATTTGTGTCTATCCCCTCTTATGTACCAGGGAAAAGAGAGCCAGAACCATCTGTCTAGTTTCTCCCTTCTCCAGTATCTGATAGAAAGCGTAACACATAGTGGTACACAGTAAATATTGTTGAAGGCATCACCAAGGCCTACTTTGCCAGACACTGTGGTATATAACCCGCAAGAATAATAACGACCAACACTTTTGGAGCCTTTATGAAATGTCAGGTGCTGCTCTGAGCATCCTAGTAATGCCCTGCTGCCTTACCCACGTGGCAGAGGGGAAAATGAAGTCCAGAGAGAGGGACTGACTTGCCCGAGCTCACACAGCTACAAGTGCTAAAGACGGACTTGGATCAGGTCATCTGGCCCCAGAGCCAAGCCTGTGGTCGCTATGGTGGGGACTGTGAAGATCTGAAGGAGTCTGTGGACTCCTTGAGAGCACATGGCCCCCACACCTCACACACTCACCACATCGATGACGCAGATAGTGGTCTCGACGTCATTGGGTTGGGACACCACGACCTCCGCGGTGGCAAACACCTTGACCAGTGCTTTGTCCTTCTGCAGCGTCACGGAGGGTGGGTTGGGCACCTGGATCCTGATGGTGAGCGGGCGGGACTCGGGGTACTGCTGGAACACCTGTGGGGAGAGCCCAGGCCAGACTGAGCAGGCCCCCGTGGAACGGGAGGTCTCACACTGGCTGCTTCAGGCCCAACAACATCACTTGAGTCTTACGAACCACTCGTACAGGCTCCAGCTGGCTGTTGGGTTTGAGCAAGGGCTGCCCTTGTGAGAACTGAGGTGATGATGCCTGCAAAGACGTAAGCTCAAGGCCCAATGCCTGATAACGCTCAAAACTGGTACTAACTGCGATGGAGTCACCGGAGCATTCACAATGCCATCAAAGCTCCACATCCATAGGGTACTTTTTCATTGTGTTACAGATGAGAAAACTGAGGGGAGCAGCAAGCAAGTTGTCCAAGGCCAGCAGGAAAGTGGGGACTCCAGCCCAGGTCTGTGTCTCTCAGAAGCTCAGGCCCTTCCTTCCTTTAGATGCTCCAAATGGGATGAGAAAGGCCACAATTTGAGGTGTCTCACAATGAAGTCTGGAGGTGGGGGGGGCAGAGCACCCCCACTCTTGTGCTGAGTGTCTTCCCTTCAGCTCCTGGGGGAGGGGGAGGCTGACGATAAGGAGACACTCCTGCCTTACTTACCTTGGGAATCAGGGCTCCCAGCGTGGACGTGGTGAGTGGAGGAAGTTCTTCAAACTGCAGGACAAGAGGAAGAGTCATGCCAGTCCCTGAGGCTATGGGGACAGACAGGAGTTGCTAACCTAGTGATCAACTTCCTCAGGCTCTCAGCAGCAAGGGGGGCATCTTCTGCCCCTTAGAGATCCCTTGGGAGACCCCACCTGCCTAACGCCAGCCGCCATGCAGACCACGGGAGCTGTTCTGTGGTTAAATGGACAAGACTGGCCACATAAGCTTACCACAGGCTTGCCTTAGAGGGACGGAGACCACTCTTTGTCCTCTAAAAATGCAATTCTTTATTAAAACAAATTGGGCATCAGTGAGCCACGTGCATAACCAGTGTCGACTAAATGCGTGATTCTGCCATATCCCTGAACCACTGCACTGTTGTTTACTTAATACCTTCTTTTTTCCTTTTTATTTATTTATTATTTATTTAATCTAACATATTCTATTGATTTTTTACAGAGAGGAAGGGACAGGGACAGAGAGTTAGAAACATTGATGAGAGAGAAACATCGATCAGCTGCCTCCTGCACACTCCCCACTGGGGATGTGCCCGCAACCAAGGTACATGCCCTTGACTGGAATCGCACCCAGGACTTTTCAGTCCCCAGGCTGACACTCTATCCACTGAACCAAACCGGTCAGGGCTCCTATTTATTTATTTATTTTTATTGATTTTAGAGAGGAAGGGAGAGGGAGAGAGAGAGAGAAACATCAATGATGAGAGAGAATCAGCGATTGGCTGCCTGCTACCTGCCGGGCATGCGCCCCGGACCAAAATAGAACCTGGGACCCTTCAGTCTGCAGGCCGACGCTCTATCCACTGAGCCAGACTGGCTAGGGCTTAATACCTTCTTTAAATCGACGAACTTTTTAACACCTCAAATACTACCGAGTGGAAATCCAGTATCCCTTGTCACAGATGGCAACTGTGCAACCAAAGACAATAAAAACAGAACAGCGCCCTTCTCCCTGTGTGGGTATTACTGTCTGTGGAGGGCTATGGGTGTGTGTCCAGTTCTCGCCGAGTTAAATAGAGGACATTTACAGGTGCAAGAGAGGGTTCGCTGCATCCTGGCCTAAAGGGAGGCTGTCCTCTTAATGGAATAAAGAGTGGCACGGTTGCTACGGTGGCGTTTCAGAGAACATCTTGTTCTTAGAGACATATACTGATGCTTATGGCGTGAAATGTCACATCTCTAAAAACTCAGATTGTTCAACAACAGGTGATGGGTAGATAGGTGACAGATGAACGGATAGCTACAACGCGGATATGACAAAATATTAACTATGGAATCTAGGTGAAGGATATTTGGGCACTAGTTGTGCTACTTTGCTGAAGACGAACTTTTTTTCAGAAGAGAAGGTTTGGAGAGAAAATGAGTCCAGAGCACACCCAGGAGTGTTTTGTTCTTATATATATTTTTAGTTACTCAGAGTGAGTGCTTACCAGGTGAAAGGATTCTAACATTTACATGGAAGCACATATACATGTAAGCATAGTATGCTTCTTACGAAGGACTGGAATAAAATTAAACGCGATGGAATAGTGAGAAACTTCCTCGCCATATGGTTCGATGTTGCTTAACGCGACTTCTATGAGTCACCTGAAACCTCCCTAGGCGCCATGCTTGGTAAACACGGACATAACTGACGCACATCCATGAACTGGAGACGAGTCCGACGGTGGACTGTCTACAGTTCTCACTTTACAGCAATGTCCCCGAGGCCATGGGGACCATAGGATCAACTGGAAGCTCTTTGCTGCCCAGCCTGCCCCACCACCAAATGGGGCCACGACTCACCATGCCATTGGTGATGTCAATATCCAGTGCCCCTTGCTTCTGCAGGAGAGTCAGCACTGAGCCCAGGAAGTTGGCAGAAATGGCCAGTTGGGAGTTGGTGTTGTCGCCCATGGGAGGCAATTCTGGCATTGTTGGCCTGGGAGCCATGGCTGGACGCCCCAGTGGATAGTCGATGAGCTCTCCTCCAGCCTCCCCGACCAGAGTCTGGAGAAACAGAAGGGGTCACAGGGAGGGGTGCAGGGAGGAAAGTTGAGGAAGGAGGCTGAAGGCTAGGTGAGGCCCTGACTCTGCCTCCAGGCAGCCTTCCTTGATTAAACCCGCTGGGTCTGAGTGACTCTTTCATTTATGGTCTCAGATCTTCTTCAATGTGTGATGGTAGATGGTCTCTGCAATTCCCACTTTATGACCATTTATCATTATAGCCATGATATATTGCCATACATTTTAAATACATATATGACCTAGATCCTCTCCCACCTCAGTCCTGCCATAGGAGTTAGCATGTTTATGCACCCGCACAATACACGTTGGTGTATCTACTCTCTAAAGACTAGGCCTGCAAGACACTGTGTAGTCTACCCCAGGGCCCTCTCCACCTCATCTTGAGCCCCTCTACTCCTCACCCCTGCCTCTACAGAGCAGCCACTAGGGCCTTGTCAGTCCCTGCCACCACCTCAGCACCCCCACCGTGGGGCCTCCCACACACTGTTCCCACCCCCACACGCTCCTCTTGTATGTTCCATTCATCCGGCCGGTCTCAGCGCAAGTGTCACCTCCTCCAGGAAGCCCTCCATGATCTCCGTGGGTATGTCAGATCCCTGCTGTAGGCTCTAGTAGCCTGGGGCCTTCCTTCGCAGCGCTCACGATCTATACCTGAGCATTTGTTTGAGTGATTCTTGGGCGGCCTGTCCCCTCCAATAGACTGCCAGCTCCATCAGGACAGAAACCGTGCCCTCTGCACCACTGCACCTCCAGCCCCAGCCCAGAGCCTGGCACACAGCAAGTGACCAACAAGTAGCTCTTGGATGGCTAGAGTTTATGGGTATACCAGCTGTGCACCTATTTGTGCGCACAGGGGCGCTGTGCACGTGAGAGCAGGGGTGTGCGCCCGCGCCCTGATCTGATGGGCGCATGGGGAAGCACCTGCGTTTGTGCTGCCCACGGGAAGTCTGACTGTGTGTGCGCCCCGTGCACAGGTAGGGACCAGAGTCAGTGGTGTGCTGAGCACCCCAGCCCACAAGAGCCAGGCCCAGGTAGCTCTTCTCAACTCCGTGTTCAGGAGTCAGCAGGCAGCTTGACCTTGGCCGTGGTGGGAGTATTTATACCATGGAAATCAGCAAACGTTACAAATCAGGCTTTTTCTTCCTAATCATGAGAGCTGGCTGTTCATGCCAACCAGCTCACTGCTGGCCAGGTTCGTGTCTCCAGGAGACCAAGGCCCAAGCAGTCGCGCTAGGAGGTAGAAGCCAGATTGCTTGGGTTCAGATCCCAGGTTTACATTTATTAGCAGGGACCCTGGACGCGGGGCTTAACCTCTTTGTGCCTCAGTTTCCTCGGTGAGAGTGCCTACCTCAAATGGCTGCTAGAGGTTAGATGAGCAATGTGCTGGCGGGGACTGTGTTTTTCAACACGGCTCCTAGAAGGGCCCGATAGATTCATAAAAGGGTCTCGTTCAGATGTTGCTTCCCAGGCACGCAGCAGAAGCCTGGGGGACCCTCCTCCCCTCCTCTCCCCTGCCTGTACGGAGAGGGCCACCTCCCCTTGCCCCGAAGCCCAGGCACTCACGTTGAGGTCCAGCTCCAGGAATTCCCCAGTCACAAGCGGGAGGCTGGAGAAGGTGTACTGGACGCTTCCCAATATCCCCAGAGGAACCAGAGCTGTGGGCAAAGGTGGGGGTCACAGGGAGGTACCCTCACCCTCCCAGACACCTTCCCTTCTTGTGCCCCAAGGCAGCAAGGCTCCAGCTCCAGGCACCACGGAAAGAGCTAGAGTTCTGGATTCAAATCCCAACTCTGCCTCTCCTTTGCTGTGTGACCTCAGGCAAGACACTGCGTCTCTCTGAGCTACTGTTTCCTCCTCTGTAACAGGTGTAACATCACTCCTGGACTGTATTGGTGGCAGGGGGGGGGGAGCAGTGAGAGCCTGGGTATGGCTACGCTTTGTAAGTTGCCAAGTCCTGTGCGCCGGGCAAGAAGCCTTAGGGTTCCCACCATGTTGTGCTTCATGGGACCTGGCGGTTCCCTGGCTGCTTGTGACGAACAGCTTCGCCCTCGGGGCCCTGCCCCCCTTGTTTCCGGCCACAAATGGAGTGAGCTTTGCCTGTTAGGAAACCCAGCCTCCAACGGCCTGGGATCTCAGAGACACGGGCCCACACCGAGGGGGCTGCCCTGTGTGGCTGCAGAGGCTGTGCACTGCACCTTCTGTTGTGGTCCGCACGGACGGACGGACACCCTATGGGGCCGGCTGGCCCTCAGTACCATTCACTCAGAAATGGGTCGGGGTGGTGTTGGAGCCTGGCGCTGAGAACCTGCACAGTGCCCCCGTGTCTCCTGCCACTCACTCTGCAGTCCCTTTGTGGGTTGCAGCCAACGCCCTCATGGCAGAGAGGAGGAAACGGGAGCAGCCCACACACCTGCCGGGCCAGAGGCAGGGCTCCAACCCAGCCTCCTGGCTCCTAGGCCAGAGCCCAGCCCCCTGGGCCCGGGGCGGAGCCTCCTCCCTTGGGACTGTGTGGAGGAATGTCCCTGAGGCATCAGTCACACAGCAGTCTAAGGGCCTGTGCTCCACCTCCCCAGTCCTCCTCCCAGGCACTGCTGCCCCAGGCCTGCTGGGACGGGGCCCAGGCCAGGCACTGGCAGCCGTGGGCCGACTGAAACGAAGCAGAAGAACTTACAGTCCACGAGACCCAGCTGGTCATTCACCAGACCCAGCGCCACGTCCACAATGGGGCAGAGCTGGGGGGAGAGAAGGCATGACGTTCTAGTGACCGTGCAGGGGGCTGCGGAGGGCGTGCAGGGATCACAACTGCCACGGAGCTGCTGTCCACTGACCTGCTCTGTGCTTGGCACTGTCCTCCCCACAGCCCCACAGCGAAGGCTCTCTCATAATCCCCACTTTACAGATGGGGAAACTGAGACCCAGAGAGGTGATAGGATTTGTCACACAGCTTGGAAGTGCTCGAGCTGGGACTCAAACTTAGAACTGTGTGATCCTCCAGCTCCACCTCCTTATCCCTTCACCCGTCTGTCCCGCTGTGTTCCTCAGGGTCGACCCAAGAGCATGCCTCAACCCCCTGGTGCCCTCTGGGCCGCCTGCATGTCCTCAGCAATGGAGGTGGAACGGTGGCCCCTCGGTCTAGGGCAAGTCAGTGCTTCTTGCTCCCCGTCCCAAGATAGGTTCTTACCAAGTCAGGGAGGACGTTGGCCAGGACTCGGTTCACTAAGTTGTCCACAAGGTTGGGGAGCAGCCTGAGGAGAGAGGAGCAGGATGGGGAGCGGCTCGCCAAGCTGTGCACACTCGGCGTCCGAGGCCAGGCTCTGTCTGAGGAGAACCTGTTAGTACTGGAAGCTGCTCTGAAAGCTGCAAGGGCAGTGGACCTTCGCCCTAGACCTAGCTGGACAGGCTAGCCAGGCAAATTGGGGACTTTGTATTCATTCATTCACTCATCCACCCATTCACTCACTCATTTACTCATTCAACAGACAAATGTTTCTCAGGCTCTACAGAGGGCCAGGCCCCGGCCGGAATGTTCCTGATTTTTAGCTGCAGATGTTGTTCCCTCCCGCTCAGCTGGCTGGCCCTCTCCTAGCGGGCTGCTCGCTGCAGCTTCGAGTAACCTTCCTGAAGGATACAGACTTCTCCAAACTGAGGCAATAGAAAAAGAAAAGCAAAACGGTGTTTATAGCACGTGCCTGTTTGTGTTAAAAGGAGGGTGAGGAGTAAGAATCTACATTTGTGCCCTGACCAGTTAGGCTCAGCGGATAGAGCACCGGCCTGTGGACTGAAAGGTCCCAGGTTCGATTCCAGTCAAGGGCATGTACCTGGGTTGCAGGCACATCCCCAGTGGGAGGTGTGCAGGAGGGAGCTGATCGATGTTTCTCTCTCATCGATGTTTCTAGCTCTCTATCCCTCTCCCTTCCTCTCTGTAAAAAAATCAATAAAATTTATTTTAAAAAAAGAATCTACATTTGTGTTTGCTTCGTTTGCACAAAGAATACGGATGGGGGGCTTGGTGAGGAGGGGCAGATGGGAGGCAGGCTCCTCACTCTGTGCCTTTCTTCCTGTCTTGCTGAACCCTGTACCACCAACTGTATTTCCCAGTAAAAACGTGATTTAGAAATCTGTGCGGTTGCTGTGTGCTGCCCTCCCCACCTCCCCTCACCCAATACCAGGGGCCAGTCTTCTCCTTCCTACCCGCCCTGGAGCAGAAACAAAGACTCAGAGAAGCTCACGTGAATCAGAAATTCTTGGGCTCGAGTTGTAGGATGAGTATTTCTGCTCCCAGAGCTTAGATAAGATGGGAGCTGGGGGGATTGGCCAAGAGATTGATAACACGGGGGGTGAGGGGGGTGGGGGGTGGAGGGGGACAGAGGCCTCAAAGAGAAAAGCTGAAGAGGGCTCCCCCGTGATGAGGGCCAGGGCATGAAAGAAGGGGCCTCAGTTCTGAGCTGCCCTGATGTGCCCTCATCCAAGGGGGAGCGTGCTGGCCATACACAGACACTTGAAACCTCTCTGGTCAGAGGGTGGGGACTTGCCGCCTTGTGGGGAGGGTGCAATGAGAAAAATTTCACCCCCAACCAAGCTTGCACTGGACAGAACCCACTGGGAAGTTTTCTCTTGGATTGGGGCACTAATGCACACAAAACCTGCTAGACATATATTCAGAAACTCTCAGAATGTGCCCGATTCTGCACTAAGGTTTTACGTTCATTATTTCAATTCCGAAAGGGAAAAGAATTGCCCCCACTTAACAGATGAATAAACTTTAGTTAGGAGAGGGCAACAGAATTGCTCAACGTCACACAGCAAGGACGAGTAGAGCTGAGATTCGAACCTCAGGATGCTTTCAGAACCTCTGCTCCTAACCATCCAGGCACCACCATCCCCCCAGGCACCACCTTCCCCCCAGGCGCTCCGCCACGCTGGTACTCACCCTCGCAGCAGCCTGACTTTGATGCCCCCCAGGAGAGTGTCGCATCTCTCGATGACCAGCCTCGGGTAGCCTGTGCGGTCCATGGTCAGCCGGACCTTGGCCGTAATGTTCACCTCCACTGCGATGTCCAGGAAGCCAATGAGACTGGAGGAGACCGTGAGGCCCGGGAGACAGAGCGTCAACCCCGCTTCCAGGCAGCTCGGCCTCCCCAGCCCTGCCCGGCGCCTCTCGCCCTGGCTGCCCTGCCCCTGGCTACTATGCGTCCATCATGCTCCTTGCTCGTCTCTAGGGATCCCAAACCAGAGGACTTCCCTGGTCCCTCACGTTATCTGTGGACAGATCTATGTCCCTCCTCAGTCTGTGAGAACGCCTAAGGCTGGGGACAGGGGTCGATAAGTGAACTCGACACATAAATTTCGGTTTCCACGGTGAGCACCCAGTGACCTAACTTTAGAGACATGACCTCAACCTGTGGAGAGAAATCAACGCAAAAGCCCACCCTGAGGTCCTCTGACAAGCACCTCCCAGGTGCAGGCACTGTTCAGGGAGACAGGTGCCAAGGGCCACCGCCACATGGGAAAGGGGGTGTCAGAATGCCCATTGCAGGCAAAGACACTGAGCTTCAGTCCATGAGGGGACTGGCCCAAGGTCACACAGCTCAAAAGAGAGTCGGGACTTGAACCCAGGCTGTCCCCTGACTCCAGCCTCCAAGATCTTAACCATCTCGCAGCCCGCCCTCACTGCTGCCCGGGGCCTAAGATGGCCTGAGCCCAGGGCTGGAAGCCAGGCCCTGGGTGCTAGCACATGAGGCCTTATCGGTCCCCCAATTAAGGACAAAAGGCTGACGTGTGGAGAAGAGTAACAACCGCCCAGGGTCTCCCAGCCGGGACAGGGGGTGCTGGGGTCCCCCCCAGGGCTGCGGGCACACACCTCTTCCCGTTGATGGCCACGCGCGTGTACAAGCTCAGGTAGACGCCCACGCCGGGCAGGAGCCGCACGGACACCCGAGGGAGGGTCAGCTCCATAATTCGCAGCCTGCGGGGGACCAAGGGCAGTGAGAGGGCAGGGACCCCCGCTGCGGCCGGGCCACTCTCCTCGGGAGTGCCCTCCCTCACACCCCCCTTTGTCCTGGTCAGTCCTCCTGACTCTAAGGAGACCCAAGGTTTGTGGATAGAACTTGGAAAACATAGAGAATAAAGGCAAAAGATGCCGTGACCCCCACTCCCACTGCCCAGAGACCCGCTCGACATACCCTGTATTTCCTCTGACGGTTTTAAATGGAAAGATGCCATTCCTTTGGCTTGTCCCTGCCCCGCTTTGCCCGGTTTCCTCCTACACATTCTCAGATTTCAGCTCCAGGTTCTCTTCCTCCAGGAAGCCCCCCTGCCTCCCCACTATACACGTCCTCATTGCTCCATGAACTTCTTGCCCCTGAGGCAAATGGAGGGCTATTTCCAGGAGTCTTTACCCATGTCCGTGAGGACGGGAGTTATGTCTTTTCTTGGCTAGCCATGGGGCCCTATCTCCAATGCCAACATAGTGCCCAAACCATAGCAGGAATTCCAAATATTTTTTAATTAAATAGTGAATGTGAGGAGGAAGCTGGGCAGAGTTAAAATTATAATATATACAGGGTAGGGGAAAAGTAGGCTTACAGTTGTTCATGTGGAAAAAATACAATAATCAATAAATAATAATACAAGCATAAACTCTGTTTCACGTACTCACAACTTAAACCTGCTTTTGCCCCACCCCGTATGTATGACTTTAAATCCTTGGGCTTTTTCCATCTAGACTGTGTTACTATGGCCATTCTACAGGTGGGGAAGTCGAGCCTCAGACAGAGGAAAGGCATGGTCCAGAGTCACACGCAAGTGTAAACGGCTGAGCTGGGACTCAAATTCAGGGCTGTTTAATGACAAGACCCCAGACCATCCAACTTGAGATTCTCAAGACGTCCAGTCCCGACGAGGCTAAGCCCTGAAGTGTCCAAGGCTCTGAAGACCCTCCCTCCCTCAGCTCCAGGTCTAGGGGTGATCCCCCCTGTTTGGAGATGCCTCACAGGGGACTCAATAGGGAGATGTTGGCCTCTCCTTACCCCGTGATGCCTTGCACAGTGCTCAGGATGCCTCCCTCGCCGAGCACACCCAAGACGCCCCCTCCTCCGAGAAGTCCTCCGTCACCAAGGAGACCGCCTCCGCCAAGCAGGCCACCTTGGCCCGACAGGACGCCGTTGTTGGCCAGTATGCCACCACCGCCCAGCAAACCGCCTGAGCCCAGGGCCCCGGTGGCCACACCGGGCGGGAGCTCTCCTGGCCGCAGTTCTCGCCGGTGAAGCCTGCCCACGGACGCTGCCCCTTCGGCTGACCTATACCGCCTGGGGCCCCTGGGGCCACCGGGTACATTCTCCGCCGTGCGGTAGTCGCCACTTCGGAGGTCTCTGATGGTTCCGTCGGACTCGAGGATTTCGCCGTATCGGTACTTGCCCCCGAGCTGAGCGGTGTTGTCATTGGCTTTAATGTGGCCGTACTTGTAGTTACCGCCAAGCTGGTTGCCGTTCGTGTACTTGGGAGGGGGGTCTCGGACATGGAAATTGTTGTAAGGAACACCGCCGACCCCTCGGGGGTAGTTCACGCTTCTGTAGTCCTCGTAGTGGTGTCGGCCACCACCCAGCAGACCACCACCACCCCCCAAGAGGCCACCACCACTACCACCCAAGAGGCCACCGCCACTGCCACCCAAGAGACCACCACCACTGCTGCCACTGCCACCCAAGAGACCACCACCACTGCCGCCCAACAGCCCCCCACCACTGCCGCCCAACAGCCCCCCACCACTGCTGCCACTGCCGCCCAACAGCCCCCCACCACTGCCACCTAGTAAGCCTCCTCCCAACAGGTCACCACCACCCCCTCCACCACCACCACCAAGCAGGCCCCCCAGAAGACCACCTCCCCCGCCACCTCCACCTCCACCAAGCAGACCCCCCAGGAGCGGCCCACCGCCGTCACTAC
>PVJC01048039.1:0-12687 GCA_004026665.1 Murina feae | reverse complement strand
TACTACATTTACACCACAGAATACCACCAATCAGTTTCAGTTGTAAGTTAGAGGAAGACTCTTTCTACAGAAGGGAAAAATAGAAACAGCGGGAGTTTCAGAGAAACTTTCATCAGTCACCTTAGCATGCCTCCCTCATGGAGGCTAGGACCTGTGGGGAGGATTTTCCTGAAAGAAAGAATCCTTAATTCAGTACAGCAGGGGGCAGGGCCCTTCAAATCTCTCTGCTCTGTGGAGCTGTGAGCCCTGCCCCTGAATGTCCCAGTCTTTTTTTTTTAAATCAAAGTAAACTGCTAGTTCAAACAAACAAAATAGAAACAAACATACTTTGTTCTGACCCTATGATGGTTGGTGATGAGAGACAGACAAGGGAAGGGGTTACCTGTTTTCACAGATCCTCACTCAGATGCCCGCCTGGCCGTGTCCCTTGGGAACCCAGATTTGTCTCAGCCAAGGTGCACCTGTATAAACCCTGGGCCTAGTCACCTCCATGTGGAGGTGAGTCACCATTAAGCCTTATGACAAATCACGGAACCGCAGGTTGGGGCCCACTCAGACTCAGTAACTGAGGTCGTGGAGCCACACAAAGGAGAGGAGAGAGCAGGCTCCCTCCCTCCACACTCATGCACTCTCACCAGACATTCACTCAGAGCTTAAAATACATTTTACCCAATTCCCGATTCCTGACCTGAGGAAGTCCTCTCTCACTGGACATTCACTCAGAATTTCCTGATTACCTGACGAAGTCCTATGACTTCTAGGGATTGATCACATCCCTCTTCCACTCACTGGGAGTAGATCCAACTAGAGAGCGATCAGGTCCCTCTTCCACTCACTAAGAGTGGGTCTGACTGTAGAGGCCCCTACCTTATAGATTCTGTTGATAGGTCCAGAAGTGTTTGTCCACTCTCTTCAGGTGCCGGCTGGGTCCTGGGTTGAGGGTCCAGGAGCTCCCCCATTTAATTCTGCTAAAATCAGCATGGTGTGCCTTTGGAGGCCTGTCCTGTGCCCCCAGGCCCCAAACCCCGTCCTCTAACCGGAAGCAAGAGCCAGCATTTGATTATTTCCCGGTCAGGGAACCAAAATGTTGCAGAAAGACCAAAAAAACTAAGCAACACTTTGAAGGAGTGAAGAAATCACAGTTTTAATCACGTGCACGGTCTCTGGGAAAGTTCCAAATTAGAGCAAAGCAACACGCAGGAACCTTGCCTCATATATGCTTCCCGAGTTCATTGTATTGCAAATATGTTCCCTCCCTCCAGGCCCTGGAGGAATTTCAACTCCCACCTTCCCTTCCCCCAGGTGTTCCAAGGTTACGGTGTCAGCTAACAATCCACCCTTCCCTCAGGGCAGCGCCCCTGGCTTGTTTTGTTAATCCAGTTTTGGTGAAGGAGGCAATGCCTCAGCTGAAGGTTATTCTCCCAGAATATCAGGACTACCTTTGAATTAGCCCTTTTTAGCCTTCTCAGCAGGAGTACAAGAGGCAAGATATCTGTACAGGGTAAGTTTGTCTCTTGGCATAGCTTAGCCATAGCTTGCTTTAGAGTCTGGTTCATGTGCTCCACTTTCCCTGAACTCTGAGGCATGTAAGCTGTATGTAGATTCCACTTAATTCCTAAAGCCTTGGCTACCTGTTGTATTATTTCTGCTACAAAGGCTGGGCCATTATCGGACCCTATGTTCAGAGGTATTCCATACTGTGGAATTATATCCTTCAGCAATGCCTTAGTGGCTTCTCTCACCTTTTCACTGCCCGTGGGATATGCTTCAATCCAACCTGAAAAGGTACAAACAAAGACTAGCAGGTATTTATTCCCTCTTCTAGGCCCTATTTCTGTAAAATCTACTACTAAATCCTCAAAAGGAGCTTGCCCACAGCACTGAACTCCTATCAGTCCCACAGGACCCTGTTTAGCATTGTTCTGAGCACAGGGGAGGCAACGCTGAGAGACTGAGGCACACAAGGAGGGTAGATGGGCAATTAGGTAGTACCTGCCTAACAAAACTTCTAGGGCAGCCTTTCCTAAATGAGTGAGTTCATGCTGCTGGAGGACTCCTTTTGGGTTAACTGTTCTGGGACATAGACCCTATGATCTGGGAGTATCCACCAGCCTCCCATTGTTCTCTTGCCCCCTTCTTTCTGGGCCCATTTCTCTTCTTGAGGAGTGTATTTTGGAGGTTCAGGTAATTCGGGGGCCAACATGATCTGTGCCAGTGCTGCTTTAGCAGCCATCTTGGCTACGGCATCAGCACACTGGTTTCCTTCTGATACTGAGTCTTTCCCTTTCTGGTGACCTTTGCAATGGAAGATGGCTATTTCCTTAGGCTCTCAGACTGCTTCTAGTAACTTTAAAATCTCATTCTGATTTTTGATTCCTTTTCCTCCTGCTGTCAAGAGCCCCCTTTCCTTACATATGGCCCTGTGGACATGCAGCATAGCAAAGGCAGAGCACGAGTCCGTGTAGATGTTGGCACACTTATTCTTACTGAGTTCTAGGGCTCTAACTAGGGCCCAAAGTTCTGCTCTCTGTGCTGACCATCCTTCATGCAAGGCCTGTGCTTCAGTTGTCTCAAAGTTTGATACCACTGCATATCCGACTCATCTTTTTCTTTCATTTGAGAAGCCACTGCCGTCTGTGAACAATACCAAGTCTGCATTTTGCAGGGGCCCATCCCTTAGGTCTGGCCAGCTGGAATAAACCTCCTCTAGGACTTCCAGGCAATCATGCTCAGGGGCCCCCTCAGTGATGGGCAGAAAGGTGGCAGGATTAAGTGTTATCACTGCTTCTAATTGTACCTTCGGATTCTCACATAACAGCCCTTGATACTAAGCCATTCGAGCATGAGTTAGCCAATGCTGTCGTCTTGTTTCCATCAGGATGACAACAGCATGAGGTACTTTTACATTTAAGTTTTGCCCTACGGTAAGCTTATCTGCTTTCTTGACTAATAATTTCATGGCTGCAAGGGTCCTGAGGCATGGGGACCACCTGGAGGCAACTGGGTCAGTCCGCTTGGAGAGATAGGCTACTGGTCTTTGCCAGGGTCCAAATTCCTAAGTTAGAACTCCTAGGGCTACCCTGCTGTTCTTGTGAACAAAAAGATGAAAGTCTTACATCATATCTGGTAGCCCTAGTGCCGGAGCCTCAGTGAGCTTTGCCTTTATGGTGACGAAGGCTTTCTCTTATTCGGGATGCCATTCAATGAATGCCTTCTCTTCTCCTCTTAAAGCTTCATAGAGAGGCTTGGCCAGATCTGAAAACCCTGGGACCTAAATTCGACAGAATCATGCCACTCCCAGGAATTCCCAAATCTGCCACTGGGTGATAGAGACTGGGATGGCACATACTGCCTGCTTCCTTTCAGTCCCTAGCCTTCGTTTCCCTTGGGTGATCCAGAAGCCTAGGTACCTGACTTCTTTCTGACAAATCTGTGCCTTTTTTTAAGAAATCCAATAACCTGTTTCAGTTAGTAGTCTCAGAAGGGCTTGTGTTCCCTCCCAGCACTGAGCTCGTGTGGAGCTGGCCAGTAGGAGGTTGTCTACATATGGAAGTAGAACACACTCCAAGTCTTGTCCTGGGAACTTAGATCAGATGCTAGTGCTCCACTAAAAAAGAGTAGGGGAGTTCTTGAACCCTTGTGGCAGTCTGTTCCAGGTGAACTGCTCCTTGGCCCCTGTAGTTGGATTTTCCCATTCAAAAGCAAAGAGAGGCTGACTGGAAGGTGCTAATTGAAGACAGAAAAAAAAAGCATATTTCAGATATAGGCATGTAAACCATTCTGCCTCTGATGGGATGAGTCCCAGAAGAGTGTAGAGGTTCGGCAGTGCTAAATGCAGGGTTATAACAACCTCAGTAATAGCCCGTAGATCCTGCACTGGGCAGTAGTCATTAGTCTCAGGCTTTTTGACAGGCAAGAGAGGCGTGTTCCATGGAGACCTGCATCATTTAACAAGTCCCCACTGAAGCAGCAGGTCTAAATGGACCTGGATTCCTAGGCGTGCTTCCCTTAGAATTGCATATTGGTGGATTTAACAGGCTGTGCTGCAGGCTTTAACTCAATTAGCACTGGGGTGTGGTCTTTAGCCAGGCCTGGAGGATTCCCTTCTGCCCTGACCAGCAGGAATTCCTTCTCTAATTCAGGTTCTAATAGTGAGGCCTTTGTCTGGGGGTATAAAGTCTCCATTCTTCCTCCCTCGGCATTGCTAAGGACAGGATCATTGGGGAGGCATCCTCACCTAGGTGAAACTGTGCTGAGCCTTCTAGAGCAAAAGTGATTTCTGCCCCCATTTTGGCTAAAAGGTCTCTACCCACTGGACAGTCTGGCAAGTATAGGAATTCATGAATTGCTTGATGACCGCCAAGCTGGCATCGGTGAGGGCAGCAGAATGGTCTACGGATCTGGTCCCTGGTAACTCCAATAATGGTGACCTCCTTTCCTGAGAGAGGTGCTACTTTCTGAGTGACTACTGAGTGTTCAGCTCCTGTATCAATCATAAAGTCCTCAATCTGGCCCCCAATTTTCATTCTGACCATGGGCTCGTGGGGGCCTAGCTGAAGTGAGCCCAGCCTGTCCTAGTCAGAATCAGCCATTGCTAGCCCAGTGAGATCTGCTTCAGGTGGCTCTGGTTGATAACAACTGGGCGGAAAAGGGGGCCCAGTCTTTTTACTTTGCCATTTGGGACTTTTATTCTTCCAGTGTCCTGTTTCCTTACAATAGGCACACTGGTCTCATCTCAGGCTCACTCTTCCTTTTCCCCCTGGTCTGTATCCTTGCTGATCTGTCTGGGAGCCTGAGCCTCTAAAAGCAGCTGCTATTATATTGGCCCTTCTCTGCATCCTTTTTTCTTCCTCCTTTCTTGCTGCACTGTCTCAATTGATGAAAACCTTGTTAGCTATCTATAGCAGTTCGTAGCATTCTTTCCTGCAAACCTTCTAGTTTCTGTAACTTTCTCCTGATCTCAGGCTGGGCTTGGCCTACAAAAATGGCATTTACCATGGTTTGATTTTCTGGGGCCTCAGGTCTAAAGAGGGTGTAGATCTGGTATGCCTCACATAGTCTCTCATAGAAAGCTGCTGGATTTTCATCAGGTTTCTGGAAAACCTCAGAGATTTTAGCCATGTTGGTGGGCTTCTTGGCTCTGGCCTTGACCCCCTGGAGGAAGGCCAGCCGATATCTTTCTAGCTTGATCCTTCCATCTTTTGAGGTTGGATTCTAATCGGGTTCCTCATCTGGGAAGGCGTTCCTGGCCCATCTGTCTGTATCTAATATTCCTGCCAAGGCCTGGGTCTGGAGCCACTTCTGAGCCTCTGTTACTACTCTCATGCACTCCTCATTGTTAAAGAATGTGAAAAGGAGCTCCTTGCAGTCCACCCAGGTGGGCTTCTGGGTCTGGAAGATCATTTCTAGGAGGTCTATCATGGCCTGAGGTTTTTCAGAATAAGCTGGGGTATGATGTTTCCAATTCAAGATGTCACTGGTGGTAAAGGGCTAATAATAATAGACGGGCCCTCCCTCCTGCAAGGTCCCATTTTCGCCAACTACTTTGGCACCTTGAATCTCTCTTAGAGGCATCTGATGTGCTGGTTGTGGCCTGGGCCCTTGACTGGCTGAATGCAAGCACTGCCCAACTGGCTCTGGAGAACCTGGTTGAGGAGAAATGGAAGGAAGCAGTGTTTCTGGACCTTTCAGACAAGCTGGGGAAGCACTTGGTGCTGCCTGTGGCACATATGGAGATGGTAAAACTAGCAGGACTTCCTCAGGGGATCCTAGCAAAACAAGGGGTTGGGTTCCCTTCTGAGAGACCTGTTTCTTTTCTCCTACTACTAAAACCTTACAGAACTGGACCCAAGGTGGCAAGGTTTGAGCAATTCCTAACCAGCTGTCTATTTAAGGGAACTGATCTGGGTGTCCGGGGTCTGTTGTGACTACATTCCAGACCACCCTGGCCAGTCCTACATCTAAAGAGCCTTCCAGGTGCCAGCCGACCCCAAAGGCTGGCCATTCTAATTCACAGAATTTTCTCAGTGTAATTGGGGTTCATTTTAATACCATAGTCCTCAATAAAACCCTTTTCAAAATTTTCCAACATGTAATTGAGAACAGTGGGTTTACTTTGTCCCAACTCCATGATGATTGGTGGTGAGAGACAGACAAGGGTGCAGGGAAATTTACTAAAAGCCTGGAGGGTCTCCTTAAAGAAAACATCCTTAAGCAGCACAGGCAAGGGCATGGCAGGTAAAATCTCTCTGCCCTGCAGAGCTGTGAGCTCTTCCCCTGAAAGTCCCAGCCAGCCAAAAGAGACAAGAAAAGCTGCAAATACCTTTAAATCTACCCCAGAATTCCAAAATTTCAACCTAACACAGCAAAATCACAGAGCAAACCAAAGCCCCTAGTACACAAACATAGACAAATTTTTATCAACTATCCCTCCGTGATAGAGAACAAACATCTCTGACAAAACTAACTCAACAGCACTGCTTGAGACTTTTGCAGACCATCATGGGTTCAGCCTTCAGTAAATAAAACGTTTTAACCAGATGAGCAAACAGAACATCGAAGTAGTTTTGCTTTCACACAGACCAGTTAATCAGCAGATAATTATGCCAAGACAGACAAACATCCTTACTCACACTCTCTCAGTAGACTAGCCCAGACTGTAGCTGAGCAGATAGTGCCCAACTCCCCAGGTGGGCCTGGGAGCAGTCCTGGCACTCATGCCCCAGAACAGAATTCTCGACTGACATCTTGGTGAGAACCTACCAGAGAAGTTAAGACTGCGTCCAGATCCCTTCTCGGTAGCAAATTGGCTAATCCCACACACAAACAGAAGAGTGAACCCATGATTCCTTAATTGAATCTGAATTCACTCATCTCCAGATTTACCTAATTTACCTGACGAAGTCCGATGACTTCCAGGGAGGTGACCAAGCTCCTTCCACTCACTTGGAGTGAGACTGACTGACTGGGGCCCCTACCTTACTGATTCTGTCAACAAGTCCAGAGGTGTCCGTCCACTTTCTCCAGATACCAGCTGGGTCCTGGTATGAGGTCCAAGAGTGCCTGGAGTTCCCCCAGTTCAATTCTGCTAAAATCAGCAGCCAGCGCCTTCTGGAGGCCTGTTCCACACCCCTGGGTCCCAAACCCTGTCCACTCACTGGAGGCAAGAGCCAAACATGGTTAGTTTCCAGGTCAGGAAACAAAATGTTGCAGAAGATCAAAGAAATACCAAGCATGCTTCCTAGAGAAAGGGAAGGACCCCACTTATTAACACTAGTGGACTCCAGCAATAATTTCCAAATCAGAGTGAACAAACACACAAGGGCTTCACTTTTTATAACCTTTTGGGGTCTTTGTCTTGCAGATATGGTTCTACCCCCTTTCATGGGCTTACAGGAAGTATCCCAGGTGTTGGGGATCCCCAGGCTATATCCAATAATCTGTCCTGGGGCCAGTGATAATGACCTTCCCCCCCTCCCAGGGCAGTGCATTGTTCACAGTTTTTATGGCCTGACACGCCTTGCAAGACCAGTTTCCTCCTCATTATTATTAAGTAAATGTGGGGTGGAGCCTGAAAATGGTCTTTCTATCTAGTTCCCAGGTGACCATGATACAGCTGCACTGGGTCACACTTGAAGAATTGCTGGGCACAAGACCAGGAAGGCTGCCTTTGGTGTTTTGACTGTTCGGCTGCTGACAGGCACTGATCCTGGACTACCATTCTGAACTCTCTGGGCACTGAGCCTGACTGGCACAGTTTTGTTCAGCTGATGAAGGCCTCTAAGAGCCATTCCATAGTTAAAGAGTTTTGAGTTCCTTGGCTAGAAGATGTCTTCTAACACAAAGTGTGGGTGAGAAATTCAGATGCCTGCAGCTCCCATTATTTAGCCTTTGCCTCTGGCAGGGCTCCAGATGCAGTACCACAGCTGGATATTCCTTAATAAGAGAATGGTTATATTCTCATATTTTGCTTTATTATCTTTACTTAATGACAAATTGGTACAGCCTGAAATGGAATCTCCAAGCTATAGGTAATAGATGTGAAAGCACTTTGAAGAGTAGCAATCCTTGTGCAAATATAAGACATTTTTATTATTATGGAAAATAATCTATTTTTGTATTCCTTTCTTTAAATTTGGGTTGGACAGAAACTAAATAGGGTTTGATGACTGATGAATTCTTGAGGCTATGCATGTAGAAGAAAATTATCTATCAGGTACCAGTGTTAAAGTGAAGACAATTGTTTTTTACTTGAGAGTAACCTTACAAATTGCTTTTTTTGTACTTAAAAAGTCATAAATAGACTTTTGAAAGTCTAAGTTGCTCATATTACTATGGTAATATATTTGTGCATTCCAACAAAAATATTTAATCTATATTTAAGCCAATCAGTTTATTATTAAAGCATAAGAAGCCCCTAAAATAGCCTGTCTCACAAGAGAAAAATGGATGAAGGTAAATACAGGAAACATTTGCTGCACTATGTCTCCCACTACAGATGCCTCACAGCAATAAGAATTGCAACCACCAACCATCACCATTAATCACAGGGAACCTGGTGCTACATCACTTAGCTATGAATAAGTGAAATGACCTAGCACTTTCTGCAGTTACTTAAAGGAGTTGTTGCAGAGAGTGGTATTATTGCTTTCTGGGGGTCTGCATACCTTCAATTGTTTTTCTGTCTCTAGTTAATTGGAACTTTTAAAAATAAATTTAGGGAGAGACAAAATGGCAGAATAGACGGACTTGTCTTGAGCCTTGTCCTGGAGCAGATAGAATGAGCAACTAAATCAAATAACATCCACCCCGAATTGGTGAAGTAGACACAGCTGATGAGACAGTTAGTAGCTGGGAAGGGCAGAGGACACCTGGAGAATGGTAAAATCAGGGACCTGGGCTGGGGAGAACTACAAGACCCCTGAGCCCAGAGGATCAGAGGGAAACTGCACAGCACTGAGCCGTGTTTCTTGGGAGAGGCACAGGGTGTTACTGTAGAAAGGAGGTCTGCAGGACTGCTAGTGGCAGGGGATTCTAGATCTAGGTCCACAGTCATGAAAGACTGAGCCCAGAGGGGGCATTCAGGATGGCTGCCCAGACTGTGAGGTGCTGGGAGGAGAGGGGCTCACAGAGGTGCAGTTCTTTCCCCTTTTGTGGTCTTGTCTTTACTTTGCTGAATCTGGTTCATAGGACCTTTCAGATATGGACACTCACCCATGGCTGAGGTGCAGGAAGAGGTGTGGACTTGTGGAGTCTAGGGACAGCCTGGGGTGAGGAGAGGGTTGGGGAGAGGTGGCCAAGAGTCTGGCGCTGAGTCATACCATACACAGAGGACCTAGATAGCCATTTTCTGCTGAAGAGATAGACCCTCTCTGAAGTCCCCAGGCAACCAATACAGCCACATTCAGATTATGCCCTGTGTGGTACAAAGGAAAAAAATTCTGAATAGTCACTGAGAGTCCACAGGGACTGGCCTAAAGAGAGGCCTTCAGTCCAAGCAACAGAAATCTGAGAAGCCACAGACAGTACAGAAGAGTGGGATCTTAAACCAGCCAAAGGAATGACACTTCACTCTTTCATTTTTATTTTATCTTATTTTACTATTATTATGTTATCTCTTTTTTCTTCATTTTCCTTTTTTTGTTTGTTTCTTTATTTTCTATTTCTTTTCACATTATTTTTCCATCATTCTAATTTACTTTATATTATTATTTTTGTCCTATTTTAAAATCAATTTTTTAAAATTTATTATTATTATTATTATTATTATTATTATTATTTTCTTCTCTTTCTCCTTTTTCTTATCCACTTATTCTTTCTACTTCCTCTATACTGAACTGAGGTCCTCCCCATATTCATCTAATTCTTAACCTTACTTTCTGTATATAAGATTCTGCCCCTACCCTCTTCACTGGAAATTTGGTGTTTGTATGTTTTGGTTTACCTGTTTGTTCTCTGGTGTTTTCTCCATATACACACACACACACACACACACACACACACACACACACACACACACACACTAGGGGCCTGGTGCACAAAAATTTGTGCACTGGGGGCGGGAGAGGGGTCCCTAGGCCCTGCCTGTGCCCTCTCGCAGTCTGGGACCCCTCTGGGGATGTCCACCTGCTGGTGTGCCTGACCAGCCTGGGTGAGGGGCCAATGTCTGTTTGCAGGCTGGCCAAGCTCCCCAGTGGGAACCCTCACCCCAGGGGGTGTGGCAAGCTTGGGTGAGGGTCTGAGGGCAGTTTTCAGGCTGGCCACAGCTCCCACTGACTCTCCGGGCGATCTGCCTGGGAAGCGATCAGGTGGCAGGCGGCCACCCATGGCCTTCCAGGCCCAGGAGGGAGGCTCGGGTCCAGCCGGCTGGTCCCACCCCCCCGTCCCCCCCAGGCTTCCACCCGGGAGGCATTTGGGTGGCAGGTGGCCACCCCGTGACCTCCCAGGCCCAGGAGGGAGCCTTGGGGGTCTGGCCGGCTGGTCACGACCCTTGAGGCTTCCACCTGGGAGGCAATTGGGTGGCAGACGGCCATCCCATGGCCTCCCAGGCCCAGGAGGGAGGTTTGGGGGTCCGACCGGCTGGTCACGCCCCCTTGAGGCTTCTGCCTGGCAGGCAATTGGGTGGCAGGTGGCCACCCCATGGCCTCCCAGGCCCAGGAGGGAGGCTTGGGGGTCCGGCCGGCAATTGGGTGACAGGACACATTCAAATCTTGAACTTTTGATGGTAACCAGCTAGGGAGATATGGCAGAGGTGAAGTACATGCCTACCCAGTAAATGTTCAGATGACCATCTAGCTGGCACAGGTGCCCCAAATATTCTCTGCTTCCTGGGTTTGTCCAGAATATGAGTAGGACATGACTGCATGTATAGAATCTTCTCTATTGGTTATAGCTGAGGACATATGACTGTAAAGATCTAGGGAAAATTTAGGCCTAAATTTTTCCAAACTAGGGCTCTTAGTGTAACAAAACACCCTGAAATAGCCCTGACCGGTTTAGCTCACTGGATAGAGCATCAGCCTGTGGACTCAAAGGTCCCAGGTTCGATTCCGGTCAAGGGCATGTACCTTGGTTGTGGGTACATTCCCAGTGGGGGGCGTGCAGGAGGCAGCTGATTGATATTTCTCTCTCATCAATGTTTCTAACTCTCCATCCTTCTCCCTTCCTCTCTGTAAAAAAACGATAAAATATGTTTAAAAAAACACCGTGAAATATTTAATATCTCAAACACAGCAGAAGTTTAATTTTCATCCAAAGATCAGTATAAGTTAGGTTTCATTAGTTGGCTGGTGACTCTTCTAATATGGTGATTCAGGGGCCCAAGATATGACCATTTTATGACTCTGCTCTCTCCTAGGGCCTTGTCATCATGTGCATTCATCTATAAGAAGTAAGAAAATAGCATGGAAGTTGTATATTAACTTCTTAAAAACCTTAGACTAGAAATATCACTGGTCACTTCCTCTCATATTCCATTGCTAAGAATTCAATCATATGGCTAGAAAATGTGCACTGGTTGTTTTCCCAATAAGAAAAGGAAGTGAATTTGTATTGAACTTCTAGCAGTCTCTGACATAACCACTTTGTATTCTGTCTTTCAACAGTGGTTCAGAGCCCCATAATTTTGGTTACTTGGTCCATAAAAGCTGCTACAATGAAACCTGAGAAATTATGTGTGGGCTGATTTTCCATGTCTGCCTTAGCTGGTTTAGGCTGGACTGTGATTTTTAGTTTATTTCTGTATCTCTAGCATGAAGTCCAGTGTCTTGTACATTGTGGGCACATAATAAATGCTTCTCACATTAGGGAAAAAATGAATAGTTGCAAAAAGAAAATGTAGCTGAAATTCTAGGTGAATTTGTCTTCTGAAACAAATTTTATAGGCAATCTATTCCAGCTTTTAATGTATTAAACTTCTTTAATCCTCCTGGGTCACTGAGCTTCCCTCTATAGAGTCCCCGAAGAATCTGGAAGAAGGCCACAGTTCCAGTATTCATTTAGGATATTCACTCCTTGACCATTGCATTCTTTTTCTACCACTGCTTGTGATATTGTGATTTATAAGAAATATATATTTGTCCTTTGTCCCCATTTCTGACACAGAGCTCCTAAAACCCTTGAAATTTCCTAAGTGATGAGAATGATAAAGGTACCTTTTGTTATGTTAATTAGGTGACTATATGAAAGCACCAAAGGATGAGAGTGGTTGCCAGGAGAACAAGCCATGTGGTTAGAGGGTTGGAAATTTCAGTCCCATCACCCTGACTGTGGGGGAGGGGAGTGGGGCTAGAGGTTAAATCAGTCACCAATGGCCAACGATTTAATCAATCATGCATATGTAATGAAACCAATGGCCAACGATTTAATCAATCATGCATATGTAATGAAGCCTCCATAAAATGCCAAAAAGACAGTTTGGAGAGCTTCCAGATTGCTGAACACATGGAAATTTAGAGAGAATGGCTTGGAGAGGGCATGAAAGCTCTGTGACTTTTCCATCTACCTTGCATTATACATCTTTTATCTGGCTGTTCTTGAGTTATATCCTTTTATAATAAACTGGTAATCTAGTAAGAAAAATGTTTCAATGAGTTCTGTGAGCTGCTGTAGGAAATTAAATAAACCCAAAGAAGGGTTCATTAAACTTCTAATCTATACAGCTGGTTGGTTAGAAACCCAGTTAACCTG
>PVJC01048038.1:0-12689 GCA_004026665.1 Murina feae | reverse complement strand
ACACACACACACACACACACACACATATGTAATTGTTTGCACACAATTTAAAAAAGAATTCTCCTCTCACCCACATACTGTCAATGTCACCTCAATTACAGGTTTAATTTCCATGTATTCATGGGACTGGTTCTGGGCTGAGTCTCTCTCTCTCTGTGAGTCTGTCATACAGTTCTATTTAATGCAGCATATAAATACTTCATATATACTTACATATACTATATATATAAAGTTTTCTTTCCATGCAAATAGTCTCTATAGTTTAATATTGATCAAAGATAAAACCTGTTAATAAATGTTTCAGTATCTTCAAACATCAAGCTGAGATTTCAAATGGGAAGGACAAAAACCAGTAAGCTAAAATCAACCAAAAAGCAAGGAGGACAAGGAAGTAAGATGGAAATTGTCTTCACTGATACTAATAAATACCTTTGACATCTACCTCAAAATAAATGAACAGGGCTAGTAAATGGAGTGAAAATTGGGCCAAGGTGGAGGAAAAATAAGAAGACAAGCTGCTTACCATTGAAGATCTCCAGGAGAGACAGGGAAATCAAAACAACCACCCCTAGTTTGGAACAACTATACCAGAGTGGATGGAACCGGTTGCAGGAGAAATTTGCTACATTATTTGAAATCAGGAATTTGCAAGGGAAACAAATATAATTGAAGAAATTCATAGACATGGTCTTTATAATTACTGTGGCAAGATAGAAACCATGAGTAGGTAAGTACACCTACAGTCCCAGTCTTTGTCGGATATACACACACACACACACACACACACACATGTTTTTTGTCCTGTAGAACTTTACTGAGATCCAGGGAGATTTCCTGATAGCCCAGACTACATGCTGGTTTCTCCTCTATACTATTTACTTTGTAATAGTGAAACTTAAAAACTCTAGTCATTGAAAGATTAGTACTACTTAAAGAATAATAAGCAGCACTAGAGGTAAGAAAAAACTATCTTCAAACAAAAAGGCTACTGTCACTTAAGCATTTTTGAAAAGAATAAGATCAGAGGAACTACACACTGATTTATCACTAGAGGCCTGTTGCACGAAGGTTTGCACAATAGGCCTTCCTTCCCCTGGCTGCTGGCACCGGTTCCCCCCCCCCCCCCCGGCACCCGGGACCCAGGCCTTTGGTCTGGCCACAGCGGTGAGGCTTGGCTTCCCCACTCTGGCTGAGCGGAGAAACCAAACCCCTTCAGTCTTCAGTCATCTTCAGTCTTTGCTCTGCGCCTGCATATGCAAATTAACCGCCATCTTTGTTGGGTTAATTTGCATATTCATCCTGATTGTCTGGTGGACATAGTGGAGTGACACCAATTTGCATGTCGCTCTTTTATTAGTGTAGATTTCAAGATTGCATTTACACTGTAGTAAATAGAACTGTATGGCAGTCACTCAGAGAGATCGAGACTGAGCCCAGAACCAGTCCCATGAATACATGGAAGCTAAACCTGTGATTGAGGTGACATTGACAGTATGTGGGTGAGAGGAGAATTCTTTTCAAAATTGTTGCAAACAATTTTATAAAGGAAAAATGAAATCAGAATCCTGTTATCGCTTACACAAAAATCAATTTCAGGTAAACTAAAGGTTTAAATATCAACATCAAAGCTACAAAAATTTTCAGAAGTAAAAACAGAATGTTTATATGACCTAGAGGTAAGGAAGAAATGTTTTAAACAATACTAAAAAAAAAAAAAAGAAAGGAAAAAATACACCTGAAACTATATAATTTTGTTAACCAGTGTCACCTCAATACATTCAATATAAAGAGGGGAAAGATAAAAAAATTGCAAATTTTAAAGGAAAAAAGGCTAATACATATGGCTTCATTAATATTGAAATCATGTTTATCAACAACTCCATGACAAGAGTGAGTTTATAACCTACAAGCTATGAGAAGTTAAATGTGTCACATAACTGACATAAAATTAGTAAATACATAAAGAATGCCTCCAAGTCAATGGAAAAGTATAATTAACCCAGCAGAAAATTTGGGGGAAACTTAAGTCTTGGCAATGCCAGCCACGTAAATGAAGAAAAACTAAATATGGAAATAAACAAGTTAAAAGATGCTCAACCTCATCAACAATCAGGGAAAGGCAAATTAAAACCATAATGAGACAACATTTTATTCTGATCATGGTAACAAAAATTTATTTATCTAATAATGTCAGTGCTGGCAATGACATTATCATGCACTGCTGATGGGAATGTAAACAGTCATAACCACTTAGGAAAATCATCTCACATTCTCTGAAGCTATTCACACATAGAATCAAGCAATCTCAGATGGAAGCACATGTCCCACAGCAACGGACTCAATCTTTTCTGTTGACACAGTCCCTTAATATTTTTGAAAACTCTATATCTTCTTGCCCATTTTTAAGTCAACTAGCATCAAATCAGAAGTTTTTTGTAGTTCAAAAAAATGTGACGCCCAGTTTAATGTAAATATAACAAGATTAAATAGAGCTGTTAGCCCTGGAAGGTTTGACTTAGTGGTTAGAGTGTCGACTCATGGACTGAAGGGCTGCAGATTCTAGTCCAGTCGTGGGCATGTATCTCTGTTGCAGGCTCAACCCCAAGCCCCCATCGGGATGCGTGCAGGAGGCAACCAATTGATGTGTCTCTCTCACATCAATGTTTCTCTCCCTGTGTCTCTCCCCCTCCCTTCCACTCTTTCTAAAAATCAATGGGAAGTATTCTCAAGTGAGGATTAACAAACAAACAAATAAACAAAAACCTGTTAAACCTATCTTTTTAAATGTGTCTACGGAATATAAATATAATAATACATTTTTGCCAACCACCACTTACTTTTAAATTCATAATCAATCTTTTATTTAACAGTCAATTTAACATCTGGCCTTTTCCTCTTTGAACTCAACTCTATTCTAACTCCCTCACATAATTTTATCATAATAGAATATATTTTATTCTTGAAAGTCCATCATTAAAAATATTATGCCAATTTAGAAGGTGAGAAAAGAGTAAAAACATAACATCAGTGAATAAAGAAGTAAACAAAAAAATTAGACCTTTGTTTCTAGAAAGAGAAAGTGGACATCTTATTCCTTTCAATAAGTACAACTCAAAACCCTAGGTTATATATAAAGCAAACATAAGAAGAGTCTGAAGAGTAGAAATTGAAAAAGAGACTGCCCAGGACCCGCAGGACCCACAGAAAAACTCAGTGGCAAATTCCTCAGGTTATCTTATTGGTATGTATATCCCAGACTTGGAACTGAAAGACATGGCGAACTGGAAATACCAACGGACACATAAAAAGAAGCCCCAATAACAGGAACTCAGAAAACGGCAGCCTAGCAAGACAGAAAACTTTCAGAAAATAATTTCTTCACTCCAAATACCACAGGAGAAAAACAAACTTCTGGTTCCAGCCCAGTCATGCCCGCAAGGGAGCCTAGGCCAGGTGAGGAGCCTGGACCTCCATCCTTGTAAGATACTTTAAGGCACCCCACCCCCTCCCTGCCAAGATGGTTTCAGAGATGGCCAAGGAGGAAGCCAAAACTTTCATCTCTGCCAGCCAGTAACAAGCCTGCCCCCTGCCGTGTGGGTGATGACCACATGGGGAACTGGAACTCCCAGCTCACAGCCCCACCAAGAAGTAATAAGGACCCCACCATGTATTACCACGGCAACTGTTTTAAGGAACATGTGCTTCTACTTTTCCATCTGGCAATAGCAGCAAGGCAAACCTTCTCTTGCTAGAACGGTGTCACGTAAATCCAGCTAAATGAGTTTTAAATAAGATGCGGTCTCACAACATACTACAAAATTGTCCAGATGTCGATCAAAAGTCACTTCGTATACCAAGAACCAGAAAGATCTCAAATTTAATGAAAAAACAAGAATCAATAGATGCCAGCACCAAGGTGACAGAGTTGCTAGAATTATCCGACAAAGATTTTAAGGCAGTCATGAAAAGAATGCTTCAGTAGCAATTGTGGAAACAAAGAAAACATAGAAAACCTCAGTAAAGACATATAAAGTCTCAGCAAAGAAATACAATACATAAGGAATAACCAGTTAGAACTAAAAAATACAATAACCCAAATAAAAAAAGGTCAGTATATGTTATCAATA
This sequence comes from Murina feae, assembly GCA_004026665.1. NCBI lineage: Eukaryota > Metazoa > Chordata > Mammalia > Chiroptera > Vespertilionidae > Murina > Murina feae. The sequence continues at coordinate 8,562 of PVJC01048038.1, read as the reverse complement.
GAAAAATAGGAACAACAGGGGGAAAGACCTAGAAATCAAACAGTAGAGACTATTTGATCTGAATAACTAATAGACTAAAAACCAAAATCTAGCAAAAGATCTAATGTGTTATCAGAGTCTAGGAAGAAAGAGGATAGGGCTAAATATATACTCAAAGAAATAATGGCTGAGAACTTTGCAAGTCTGGCCAAAAACTAAAAAGATAAACTACAGATTCAAGATTCTACAAAAACCTCATGCAGGATAAGCTCAAATAAACTGATGCCAAAACATGATAGTAAATGTTGGAGGCAGTGAGAAATTGTTACAGTAGGCAGATAATTAGATATTAACAAAAGAGGAAGGAGCCAAAATGGCTACGCCTAATTAAGTCTGTAAGCTATAGAACCAGTAAAGGGGCAATTCCTTTGCTGGGCGCATGTGCAGTAGAAGCCGAGATTGCAACATAAAGGGGAGGAGTCTAGCCAATTTTATCAGTAACCTTAATCTAACTTTAGTTCATTTTAAGAAAAGTCTATGTCACCAGTAATCAAAATTGAGCATTCTCATAAGTCTGTTAAATTGTTTCTTTTGAAGCAATCAAAACAATCCCTGGTAGGACTATAATTGACAAATTTATCAAATTAGGTATGCTACAAATTGAACTTTCCTTTAATTTGTTTTTTTGTGAATCAATCTGTGAACTGTATATTAGGCTAATTGTCCATCTGGGAAAATTGAATATTGACCAATTTACCTGCTCTCACTAAAACCTCAAACATTAGAAACAACAGAAGCATCCATCAATAGGGACAAATTAGCCACATAGAGCTCAAGTGTGGGAAAGAGAATGACGCAGATTCAAGCATTAACAAATCTTCAGGAGTTAAGGGACAAAGCAAGTTACTGACATTTGCGTAATTTAGTGATTCTAGAAGTGTGATACCCAGACCAGCATCGTCGGCATCGCCTCAGAACTTGTTAGAAGGCAAATTCTCAAGTGTCAGTCCTATCCTAGTGAATCAGAAACTCTGGAGGGTAGTACATTTAAGCCAACTGTGCTTTAACAAGCCCTCTGGGTGACTGTGAGGCATGCTAAACCTACAGAATCACTGACATAATAAAAAGGGAGATAGTGTGCATATGCATGCATACACACACACACACACACACACACAACCTAACGCACACATACTCTCACACACAGAGATGCATAACATCACTCTGAATGCGTAGAGTACACAGGAACAGTGGGACTGTTCTTTCTGGGCAAAAGAACAGAAACACGAGGAGCCCAGGGTGGGAAAGAAGCTAACTTTTTATCTAAGCTTGTGAACTATTAGAATTCATTTTCTGTATCTGTGATACGGGTAGGTTTAAAAAGAAATCTTCAGGTTTAAAGTTGAACAAATGCTCACAGCTATTGTTCATGTGATATTTTTTTAATTAAATTTCCATGTTGAAATGAAGAAAAATTAGAATTAAGGCAAGTGAAAGAAAAATTATTTTAAAATATTTTCTGCCTCTTTCTTACAGTAAACATAGAAAGTTTGAGAAAAGGTAGCAGGTTTCTGTCAAGGTACCTGTTAGGAACTTGAAACAACTAAAATAGCAAAGAGTAACTTTAATTAATTGTCCTATTACTACCTTACTAAAGATACTGCCACGCTTTTAGAAATGTTTACATGAGGTAGAAAATTATTTGCAAAATATAACCAAGTGGGTGTCTACAGGCCACAACTTTAAATGGAATACAAGGTATCATACGCATTATTCATCTCCTTCACATTGTCATGAACTTGGCAGTAACCTCAATTGAAGCTTACAGACGCAAGCTTATATTAAATCTCTGAAGACAATAGATTGCAGGTTTTTTATTCTATAAGGTTTTCTGAATTTATATACAATCTTTCAAAATGTTTGACTACCAGTATATCTTTAGACATTTTTTGATTCCTAAAGGTTCCTAAAGCAAACCAATCAACTAATTATTACATAACAAAAAAATACATCTAATAAAAGAGTAATATGCAAATTGGCCATCACTCCAACACACAAGATGGCCACCTCCATGTGGACACGAGATGGCCTGCAGAGGAGGGCAGTTGGGGGGAACCAGGCCTGCAGGGGAGGGCACTTAGGGGTAACTGGGCTGGCAGGGGAGGGCAATTAGAGACAACCAGGCCTGCAGAGGAGGGCAGTTGGGGGCCACCGGACCTGCAGAGGGCAGTTGAGGGTGACCAGGCCAATAAGGAGGGGAAGTTAGGGGCAATCGGGCCGGCAGGGGAGCAATTAGAGAGTGATCAGTCTGGCCAGCAGAAGCGGTTAAGGGCAATCAGGCAGGCAGGCCAGCAGTCCTGGATTGTGAGAGGGATCTCAGATTGGAGAGGGTGCAGGCTGGGCTGAGGAACACACACAGCCCCCCCTCCCATGCATGAATTTTGTACACCGGGCCTCCTGTATATTATATTAAGGGTATTTCCAAAGATCAGTGTGATTGTCTTTTTGAGATAGTAATATAATTCCATTTTTTTTTAGACCACAAGCCAGATAAAATTTATATGTAATGAAACAACTGAAAAAATAAATAAATAAAATTTAAAAACCTAAGTCCTTGTGATTATTGTAGTTTGTAAGTTCTACTTATAAAAGTCCTGTGGTAGCACTGGCCCAGAAGGCTGCCACAGAAACACTGGTGCATGGGCCCTGATCCCCTGTGCTGGGCCTCAGGGATAAGTTTGGCTACAGACATCAAGAAGAAAAAAAAAAGAAAGAAAAAACAAGTCCTGTGGTGGTTTTAAAAATATGTCCACACTTTATATAAATATATATTTTTTTACCTTTAAGAGATAAAACTTAACTCTTTCCCTTTGAGTGGATATGGCAGAATTCATGTGATATCACTTGTGATATGGTTATAAAGCCTACAGCTTCCATCTTAGGAGTAAAGGGAAGTCTCTTTTAGGTCATTCACTCTCAGGGAATGCAGCAGTTGTGGAATGAAAGCTCGAGGGCAGCTTATGGGCAGCTCCACATAGTGAGGAGGTGAGATCTCCAGCCAACAGCCAGCAAAGACCTGACACTTGCCAATAAGCCAGGGAGTGAGTTTGGAAGTCGATTCCACCCCCACCCATCCCTGTCGAGCTCTCAGATGACAGCAGCCCTGCCAAGAACTGACTGCAACTTCAAGAGAGGCCCTGAGCCAGAACCATCTAGTTAAGGATGGTTCTGACTTTAAAATCCCTGACTCACAGAATCTATGATGTGGTAAATAGTATTCTTTGTTTTAAGGTGATTCATTTTGGAGTAATTTGCTATGCAGAGATAGATAACTAATACATGCCCTTTAAACAACATCATCAGCTAAATAGAGTAGACATTCAGTTTGTATTTCCCCAACATCCCTTGCTTTGTGGAGTCAATCCATGGCATTCCTAGTGTAGTTGATTTTTATGCCCTTGGCAAGGAGGCCCAACCATCCCAGCAATCAGAATATGCTATACATTGACCAGAGCAATTGCTTCAGAGGTGCACATGTATGTTAAACTGGGCCAATCAGAATCCCCTCAAATAATGTTACCAGAGTTACTAGGAAAGATGTTCGCCCTTCTGAGATCAGCATTCTAAGTCTCACATAATATTGAAGCTGCCGTATTTTCAATCTGTGGAAAGAGGTTTCCTGAAAATAAAGCCAAGTAGACATTACAAAGCAGCAAATATAAGATGGAAAGAGAATGTGTGTTTTTATCACACTGTTTAAACCTTTATATATTACTATCTACCTTTTACTTTTCACTCTTTCATGTCTTACGTTATTTTTATTTTTTTGGTAATCTTCACTCGAGGATATTTTTCATTGATTTTTAGAGAAGTGAGAGGGAGGGGGAGCGACAGAGAGAGAAACATCCATGTGAGAGAGACACATCAATGCTTATCTCCTGCCCTTACCCTGAGTAGGGCTCCAGATAGAGCCTGGAACCGAGGTACATGCCCTTGACTGGCATCAAACCCTTGACTCCTCACCCAAGGGCTTATGCTCTAACCACTGAGCAACTGGCTAGGACAACTCATATTTTAGCTACTTCAGGAATTTGAATTAGGTTTGTATGTCTGAATGAGTCTGAGTGAGTCAACTGAATGAGTCCTAATAAACTTGACAAATTTTATAAACAAAATACACCTAAGACTCTTGTTTCTGGCCATGATGGGATAATAGGAACAATGAAACAATGTAAAATGAACTATATATATGAAACAAGTTTTCAGACATTGGATAAAAGTCATCTCAGGACAGTGATTCTTGAGGAAAAGGAAACAAAATTGCCCCAGGGTAGAATGGTGGAATCCAAACAGACCCTGAAAGTCTTTCTGAATTGAGGAGACAGGGTTGAGAATTTGGGGATTTCAAAGCAGCTAGAATTCGTGGAGCGGAGTAACAGACAGGATAGTGCTAGAGAGAGAGAGAAAGAATTCTGAAAATATGCAAGGAATTTCTCCTGAGTCTTTAGTTGAGTACTTTTTAGAAAATGCGTGTGAAGTAAGTACCCGAGGCTAGTGAAGCAATTCCAGAGATTACAGCGGGCTGGGAATAATTTATCCTCCCAACAGCTAGAATGTTGAAACCCCTCTATGCATGAGGCAACAGGTCATATACTCAGAAAGGGATTATTTCAACAGTGCAGTCAAATTAGCTCTGAGCTAAAGGTTACTCTGCTGTTTTCAAGGAACGTAGATGAAACATAGAACTAACTTCAAAAAATATGTAAAAGAACACAAAAATGCGAAAGCTAGACAACATAAAATTCATTAAATTACCCTGGCCATTTTATTCAACATTGTACAGGCAGTCCTAGCCAGTGCTTAAAAGAAGAAAATAAAAAACATAAGATTGGGGGAATAAAAAGAAAAGTGTCTTTATTTTCAGTTGACACTATCATCTATGTAGAAAAGGAATCTAATAATCTTAGAACTAGTAACAGGAGTATATAGTTTACAGAATCAGCATACAAAAATCAATTATAGTTTTACAAACCAGGAAAGAACTATCATAAATTAAAATTTCTTAACTATATCATTTACAATAGCATGAAAAAAATTGAAATTGTAGGGCCAAATGTGACAAATATGTGTAATAACTATACACTGAAAACTCTGAAACATTGATGAAAGAAAATTTAAAGATTTAAATAGAAGAAGCATATCATATTCGGGGGTCACATCAATTATTGTTAACATTGCATTCTTCCTGAATTGGTATATAAATTCAATGCAGTCTCAAACAAAATTCCAGCAGGGTTTTAATAGAAGTTGATCACCTGACTCTAATGTTTTTATGTAAATGCATAAGATCTAGAAAGCAAAAATGACTTTTAAAAGAAAAGAACAAAGTTGGAGAAATTATACTTCTGATTTCAAAATATATCACAAAACTGCATTAATCAAGAAAGTGTGATATTGGCAGAAAGATAGACGTGCAATTCAACGCAATCAAATAGAGTCCAGAAATAGACCTATAAACATATGGTAAATTGATTTTAACAAAGATGCCAAAGCAATTCAATGGGGAAATAATAATCCTTTCAACAAAAACAATTGGATAAACCTTGTTTTTAAAAAAAGAAGAAGAACAGGAGAAAAGCCTCAAACATTACCTAACACCATATTTAAAAATAATAAAAATGTTAATTATAGACTGAAATACAAATGCAAAAATTATGAAATTTTTAGAAGAAAGCATAGGAATAAAGTCTTAGTAATCTTGAGTTTCACAATGATGTCTTAAATAGTATATAAAAAGATATTAAAGAAAACAGTCAATAAATTAAAATTTAAAACTTTTATTCTTCATCAGATATTATTAAAAGAAAAAAAAAGGGCAAGGCACCGAGTTGGAGACAATATTTGCAAAGCATTTATCCAATGAAGAATTGATATATGCCCTAGTTGCTCTGGTTCATTGGATAGAGCGTTGGCCTGCAGACTGAAGATTCTCAGGTTCGATTCCAATCAAGGGCACATGCCCAGGTTGTGCCCCCATAGGAGTGTGCAAGAGACAGCCAATCATTGATTCTCTCTCATCATTGATGTTTCTATCTCTCTCTCCCTTCCTCTCTGAAGTCAATAAAAATATCTATATAAATTAAGAGCCAGGGGGCCATCGCAACTGAATGGACGACTGAACAGGCTGTGTAGGGTGACAAGGCCAGCAGGGGGGTTAGTGAGGGAAGACCAAACAACTGACCAGCAGGCTGCATGTGGTGACCAGGATGCAGAGGGGTTAGTGAAGGACAACCAAACAACTGAACAATAGGCTGCATGGGGCAACCAGGCCGGCAGAGGGGGGCAGCGAGGGGCAACCAGGCCAGCAGGGGGTGCAATTGGCAGAAACCAGGCCGGCAGTGTGGGCAATTGGATGGGAGCAGGCTGGCAGAGGGGGGCAGAGGGGCAACCAAGCTGGCACAGGGGTGCAGTGAGGGTCAACCAGGCCCACAAGTGGGGGGGGGAAGGGCAGTTGGAGGCAACCAGGTCGGCAGTGGAATGCAGTTAAGGGTGACCAGGCCGGCAGAGGGGGACAGTTGGGGGTGATCAGGCCTGCAGGGGGGGCAGTAAGGAGTGACCATGCTAGCAGGGGTGGCAGTTAAGGGCTACCAGACCATCGGGGTGGGGACAATTGGGGGCAACCAGGCTGGCAGGGGGAGGGGCAGTTGGGGGCAACAAAGCCAGCATGCAGAGGCAATTAGGGGTGATCAGGCTGGCAGGGGGGCAATAGGGGTTATCAGGCAGGCAGGCAGGTGAGCAGTTAGGAGTCAGTGGTCCAGGATTGTGAGAGGGATGTCCGACCGCCAGTTTAGGCCTAATCCTCAGTCAGACATCCCCCAAGGAGTCTCAGATTGGAGAGGGTGCAGCCTGGGCTGAGGGGACCCCCACTCCATGCACAAATTTTATGCACTATGCCTATGGTATATTTTTTTAAAAAAGAACTGATATATGGATTATGTAACTTTTTAAGACTCAGTAATAAGAAGGCAAACAATTATAAAAAAATAGGCAGAAGATTTGACAAAAAAATACATATATTTATTTACATATGAAAAAAGTCAACATCTTTATTATTTAGGGAAAATAAATAAAAACCACAATGAGATACCAGTACACATCCACTAGAAGGGCTAAAATTAAAAAGGCTGAGCATAGCAAGTGTGAGTAAGTCTATGAAGAAATGGGACTCTCATGCCTCTTCTGGGAATGTAAATGATTTAGCCAGTTTTGAAAACTATGGGCAGTTACTTTAAAAAGTTAAACATAACACCACCATTTGATTCAACCTTTCTACTCCTAACTTTTTGCACAAATATAGTAAATGAAAGTGTAATTCCACACAAAGACTTGTATATAAATTTACTTAGAACTTTTATCTGTATTAGCCCCAAACCAAAAACAAATTAAATGTCCCCCATCAAAAGGTAAATGAATAGACAGTGTTTATATCCATATAATGAAAAACTGCTCAGTAATAAAAAGAAATAAACTAGTGATATATGCAACATCTAGGAATCTTGAAATAATTACAGTGAACAAAGACAAAGCAGAGTACCTACTATATGACTCCATTTATATAAAAGTTTTTTAAAAAGGTGCCAGCCATTCTATAATGACAGGAAATAGGTCAGTGGTTGATTTGGGGATAGTGGAGTGTTGGGAGGGAGGGAGGAATCACAAGGGCACAAGGCAACTTCAAGAAGATGACTAATATAATCGTTATTTTAATTGTACTGATGCTCTCACAAATGTCAAAATTCATCAATTTTCTTTTTACTTATTAACTGGAGGCCCGGTGCACAAAATTCATACACTGGGGCGGGGGAGGAGGTGCCCTCAGCCTGGCCTGTGCCCTCTTGCAATCCACGATCCCTCGCTCCTTACCACCGGTCTGCTCACTCCTTACCACTCAGTTTGCTGCTCCTTAGCGTTGCTGCAGAGGTGGGAAAGGCTCCCACCACCGCCGCTGCACTTGCCAGCTGTGAGCCTCACTTCTGGCTGAGCAGCACTTCCCATAGAAGCACACTGACCTCCAAGGGGGAAGCTCCTGCATTAAATGTGGTCAGTGCGCATCATAGCAACTGGTCATTCTGGTTGTTCCACTGTAAAGGTTGCTTGGGCTTTTATTATATAGACTAGGGGCCCGGTGCACAAAAATTTGTGCACTCGGGGTGGAGGGAGTCCCTCAGCCTGGCCTGTGCCCTCTCACAGTCTGGGACCCCTCAGTGGATGTCCTATGATGGCCCCAGTCTGCCAGGCGCCTTCTGTGTGTGTGTGTGTGTGTCTCGCCACTGGGGACCTGCCCCCAGCCGCATCTGAGGCTCAGAGCAGTCCTCCTGTGTGTGTCTACCTGCCGGGGGCCTGCCCCCAGGCACACCATGGAGGCTTGGAGCAGGCACCCCCTCTATGTTGATCTCTCAGACTCTTGCCCTCCCCTGCATGTTGTTCTCTTTTTTGAGCTGTGACCAGGGCTGGGTGAGGCCTGCCTCCCAAACTTGCCTACTGCCCATCTTCCTCCAGCCACCAGAAAGCAGGGAAACCCCC
>PVJC01048037.1:0-12671 GCA_004026665.1 Murina feae | reverse complement strand
AACAGGAATCTCGGGGGCTTGCCCGGCGTCCAGCTGAACTAGAAGTGGGTCCCAGCCATTTTCTCCTGCCACGGGAAGTGCTCACACTTAGAGCCCTTGCACCCCCCCCCCCCCCCCCCGCCACCGCTGTTGGTGTCACCAGGCACCCCCTCCTGGTGTGTGATGACCTACGTCTGCCAGCCTTGGGCATGGGTGGCTCCTCGTGGGGGCTCACTCGCCGTGGCCCGCCGAGGGGAAGTGAGCTGCGGTGGGAAGGGGCGGCAGAGCCTGGGTCGTCTCCCGTGGGTGCGGGCGGGGCTCAGAAGGCAGGGAGGCCGCCTTGTGGATTGGGAACTGCTCCCACGCTCTTGATGGAAGGAATCTGGCCCCTGGTCGGGCTCATTTGAGAGCCTTTGCCTTCTCTCATTCTCAGTGTTGCTTTCTTGGTTTTTTTCCCTCTGAATGAAGTTTTATACTCTTTTAAAAAATTTAAAAGTGTTTTTGAATATCTCTCGGCCCTCCCTGACCTTGCCAGTAGACAGAAAGAGAAGGGCGGCAGGGTGCCAAGCGTGAAGGGAAGGGGGACTGCCCGTCACCCCAGCATTTCCCGAGCCTGGCCGTCCTTCCCTCCGCATGGCCGGGAGAACCCTTGGGCACCCAAAGGCTCTTGTGAAATTAGTGACTCACGCTCCCTCCGCTTAGGACCAGGCCACGGGACTGCTGCCCGCCAGCCTGCCCCAGGGGCCAGGGGACTGCTGCCCGCCAGCCTGCCCAGGGGCCAGGACTGCTGCAGTCTTTCAGGGCAGCGGGGGTCACTGCCGACCAGGGTTCCTGTGCCCAGCTAGTCCGCAGTGGCGCTGTTCTTCCATGGTCTCCCCTGCTGCCATGTTCTTCACAGACATGACACATGTCACCTTAGCATTGGTGTTGGTGCCGTGCTACCACTGGTTTTGCCTCTTTGATAAATAGGCCTTGGGTTTTTAGTTTTATTTATATTTTTATTGATTTCAGAGAGGAAGGGAAAGGGGGAGAGAGAGAGAGAGAGAGAGAGAGAGAGAGAGAGAGAGAGAGAGAGAGAGAGAGATGTGTCAATGATGAGAATCATGGATTGGCTGCCTTGCATGCCCCCTACTGGGAACCAAACCCTGGTTCCTGCCTGGTTCACAGGTCCACGCTCAATCACCGAGCCACACTAGCCTGGCCACCTTGGGTTTCTCTTAACCATTTAACTGCCACGATATTTTGAATTTAATTTAAAAAGGCCCGCCGCTTGCGTCTGTAGCTTACGGCGTACAAATGGTTGAAGAGTTTTACTGTAACCCGTGAAGGTTGTCCTTTGGGGCTGGCTCTTTCCCCGGGAAGTTGCTGGGTTTTTCTTTCCACCTGTTGGAAGTCGAGGAGTGACTACAGGTGGAGCTCCAGGTGGTCCTGTGTGACATTGTAACTTATTGCCTGACTGGCCCCTTGTCAGGCGGCGCCCTCTGCTGGTGGGGCGCATGCAGGATGGGGCCTGACACTGAGCGAGCTCCTAGACACTGTTCCCCCGAATGCCAGGAAATTGATGGAGCATTGAACCTTCCAGTCAGTTCCCATGTCCGCATCAGCCCGACAGTGGGTTTGGCAGGGGCTGGCATTTAGTCATTCATAGTCACCAGAGGCCTAGAGACGAGGTCAGGTTTCTGGCCTCGAGAGTCCCAAGTTGAAAATATTCAGCAAACAGTAGTGCCCCCTCTGCTAGCAGGGCGAGGCGGGGCTCTGGAGGAGGCGGCTGTTTCTTCCTCCTCCCAGGGCGGCGGCCAGTGCAGAGTGGGGGGTGCCCGAGTGCAGTAGGGCACGTGCTGTGACGGCGCCCCGGGCGCTGGTGTACAGTGGGTGACGGGTTGAAGGGGGGGTGACAGGGAGGGCTTCCCAGAGGAGGGGGTGCTCGACCGGAGGTTCGAAGAACAAGTAGGGGGCAGCAAGGGGTTCTCTGGGGAAGTGAATACATGAGCAGACGCCAGGGGCCATGACCTGGCCGACACTAGGGACCCCTGAGAAAGGAGCAAACTGACAGGGGGAGGTGTCAGCTGGGGCCCCTGCAAAGGGCCCGATAGACTCGCAGGGGGAGGGCATGTGGTTCCGTGGAGCAGGGTGACACCCAGGGTCATCCAGAAAGCGCCTCCTGGCTGCAGGCAGCTGGCGGGACAGTGAGGAGGGCAAGCGAGACCCCAGGTCCACTGCCAGCTTTCTTGGGTTACCTCCTCCCACCCCACCCCCGCCCCAGGGGGGCTGCAGGAAGGTGAGCACCCAGCTTTTGGCCCCTTGGCCTGGTGGGCATGCTCAGTAGTAGTTGCCATGGGTCATGGCCCCAGATGGAGGTGGAACGTCAGGGTCCACATGGCCACCAACTAGGCCCGCACCAGCTCGGGGTAGTTGACTGGAGGTGCCAAGGTCTCAGGAGGCACCCCAAGGACCCCTGTTCCATGAGACAGTGGACCCCGGGTGGTAGTGACCTTTTGAGGGGTGGTCTTCACCGGCCCGTCACTGCAGAAGTCAGGTTTGCATTCTTCTCTTTGCAGCTGCCTACCGCAATCTGGGTCAGAATCTGTGGGGGCCCCACAGATATGGGTGCCTGTCGGGGGTCCGGGTGCGGACGGTGGTTTCGGGGTCGTGCGCTGCCCACAGCCTCCTCATCACCACGGAAGGGAAGCTGTGGAGCTGGGGTAAGTACGCCGGCCGAGAGCGGGGTGACTCACGCAGCCGGTCCCCCGCGGGGCCGGCTTCTTCCTGCGCCGCCTCGGGGGCTCCGCGCCACTGGTTTGCGGCCCCCATTTCCCCTTCCTGGTTCCCGGCTGGTCTTGTCTGCACCCTGCGATGCATCACCTCCCTCCGCTGCTCCGCTTGGCTTTTTTTAAATCCTCACACAGCCCCCTAATTCTTCGAATCCTCCCCTTTTGGCAGCCTTTCCCTGAACATTCTCATTGACGCTGGGACTTGCTGGTACGAAGGTGCCTAGAACGGAATTTGTATTTCGGGCCTGCGGTCCCCCCAGCACACGGTCCCCCCCCTCTTGCTTTCCAGCCGTGACGCGAGACCTCTGTTCTCGCACTTTAAATGCCACCAGCTTTCCTAGCGGCACATGATGACATCAGCCCTGCGTCTTCTCTGCAGCCCTGTCCCTCTCCCCGGGGTCACACAGGCCTGCAGGTGGGGCAGCTCCCTGCCTATTGCGACCAAGTCTTACTGCATTTCCCAGACAGTCGCCCTTTCCCAAGGTGTTTGGCTTCCCCTGCTGCTGGGTTTCCTTGCCTGGGTGCTTGGCGGGGGTTTGGGGGGGGACGTGTTCCCGTCCTTGCCTCACGCCCTGCTCCGTTTGATGGACTGCGTGCCATCTCCCCTCCAGGCCATGACGCAGGTGTTGTCGAGGCTCAGCTTGCCCCCACGCCCCTCTGGTGGCTGGGGCTCTGCCGGGCAGCTTCTAGCCCACGTGACTGCATCTTTATTCGGGTCTGTTTGAACCATTTCCTGCAGTTTCGTGAGCTGCCGAACCAAAGTTCAGATATATATCAACATCTGTTCTCCCTGCACTCTGCTAATTTTGTCATTCGGTGGGAAAAAAGCGAACAAGCGTGTCTGGCCCAAATTTATCCTCTGCGTCTCTTGACGCCACGCCGACACCGCCCGGATTTTTTTGCGCCGCGCCCGGCTGGCACAGAGGTGTGTCCCGCCCCCTCGTGTTCCAGCGCTGAGCACAGCGGTCTGTCAGCCCCGCCGTACAGTCTCGTACAGTCCCGCTCCCGGGCGCCGTCGGGGCTCACTTAGGTGCTGCTTCTAAAAGCGTCCCCTCTGCCGGCCCCGCGGGCAGGGAGCGAGTCTGTGGACTGTCCGCCTGACCTGGCCCCGGGGGGGGAGACGGGTCCCCTGGGGAGACGTGACGGGCCGGCGGGGCATCACGAGCCCACTGCTGGGCACTGGAAGGTGCGGGGCCTGCCCGCCCCTAGCGTCCGTGCTGTGGGCACGTCACCCACAGGGGCCTGCCCTTGCCAGCCCCTCCGGCCGCGAGCCCCGCCAGCACTTGCTGAGTGGTAAAGTGCCTTTCGCGGGGAACTCGGGCGGGCGGCCCCATCAGAAGCTGGTGTCCGCCTCTCCTGCCCTCATCCCCCGCGCTACTCGATGTCGCCGAAACCAGGCTCGCGTGCAGACGGGGGTTTCCTCTCCGGGGTGGGTGCTCGCCTTGCGGCCCTGCTCTCATTTCCCAGACCCAAAGGTCAAGTTCGTTGTTCCGAGGGTGTGAACCACCTTCCCCAAGTTGCCCTGACCTCTTGGCCCTGTACAGCCCCCCGCCCCGACCTCCCAGGTTGTTGAGTAGCAAGTGTGGTTTTCTCTGCTCCAGGGATCTGCTGTTGGCCTGTTGGGTTGTTTTGTTTTGCAGCGCTTATAGCCTGTGTTGAAAACGGGGGAGGTTTAGGGGCGTCCAGGCTCCTTGTGGCCCACACGTCTCGCCACGTCTGCTTTGGAGCTGCAGGGCTTTGCCAGAGGCCTGGGCATCGCAGGGACTAGGCGTAGGGGTCGCCTCCTGGCCCCGTAGCCAGCGCAGCTCCAGAGGCAGGGCCGGTGCTCAGAGCGGGCCTGGCCTTTGCCCACGGCTGGGGTTCCCACGCTGGGCGTCCTGGGAGGTGGGTTGGTGCCGTTCGGGGAGCTTCGTTTATAGAGCAGATAAAAGGAGGAGAAGCGACAGGCAGCACCAGACAGGCTACGGTGGCTGCCCCGAGCACGGAGGGAATTACGCTCCTGTGCAGTCGGTATCGGAATGGTTGCCGACTTCAAGTGCATCGTGCAGCGCAGGGGATGAGGGAATTGTCTGGCGGGGACAGTGAGAAGCGAGTGTCCGTGAGCCCTTTCGCTGGTGTGTGACATCAGGCCCCAGGGAAGTGCTCAGGGCAGGCCTAGCTGCCACCCCAGCGAGAGGGTCAGAGACGGTGGCGCAGGCCCTTGTGGCTGCCGCAGAGACGTCCCTCGGAAGCTGGCGCCTCCTTTCACCTCCTTGGCTGTGGCACTGGGGGTGGAGGCGCGTCTGGGAGATGTGCCCCGGAAGCTGCTCCAGCTGCCCTCTCTCCTACCTCTTCATCCCGCTCTCGATCCGCAGGCCGAAACGAGAAGGGGCAGCTGGGACATGGCGACACCAAGAGAGTGGAAGCCCCCAGGCTCATCGAGGGTCTCAGCCACGAGGCCATCGTGTCGGCGGCCTGCGGGCGGAACCACACCCTGGCCTTGACCGGTAAGAGGGGTTGGCTCCTTGGTTCTGTGGCAAGAGGCCAGGTGGTCCTCTCTGGGCGGTGGGGTAGCATGGCCACGGTGACCATCAGAAAGAACCCAGGGAGCCTGGTGGGTGCTTCCCCTGGGCAGGGCGTGGAGAGCCTCACCCACAGTCCGCGTTGCCAGGAGGCGAGGCTGTGAAATGCTTTTGCTCCGAGCATCCGCTCCACCACCTTTTGGAATAAGTACCATCTCGCTCGCGTTCTTCCTGGCCAGGGAGCTGCTTTCATCGTCTGGGAGCCTTTGATTGCAAACCCAGTTCCCAACCTGCAGCATTGTTTTCCCTCCTGTGGTGTCGCTCTTTCCTTCCAGAGACGGGCTCCGTGTTCGCATTTGGAGAGAACAAGATGGGGCAGCTGGGCCTGGGCAACCAGACGGACGCGGTGCCAAGCCCCGCACAGGTACTCGCCCCACCCCTCCGTGCTGTCTAGGATGGGTCCCCACACAGGTACTCGCCCCTCCCCTCCGTGCTGACTGTCTAGGATGGGTCCCTGCACAGGTACTCCCCCCTCCCCTCCGTGCTGAGTGTCTAGGGTGGGAGCGTGGATTCCTCTTGATCCCTGGGACAGAGGTGGAGCTTTGAGTGGCATCCTGCGCTGTCGTCTGTAAAACAGGCGTAAGGTGTGTCCACACTTAAGAATGCCCTGAAGGCAGGTCCTTGGGAATGCGGTTATTTGTTAGAGGTCTCGTTTTCAGCTCGTTCTGTCCCAAAGAAAGGAAGGAATCCTCCATGCGTGATGCGTTTATCTGCCAGTAGTCTCCGGCCAGATGCTTAAGACACAAATAGGAGTTAGTGGAGGGGTGGGATTTATACCTAAAAACTGAACTCAATACAAGGCAGCGGGATGCTGATAGGTGTCTGGTGAGTGGGTTAAGGATGGACTCGGACCTCCTGGTCTCAGCCTGTGGTTTGAAGGGTTTTTGAAGGGATCCCGTTTTGTCAGCCACGTGCCCTGCAGCAGGTGTGAGGATTTCTAGAAAAGCAGGGAGGGCAAGCAGGGCCCCGATTCCCACCCCATCCCGGCTCTGCTGATCCCTCGGCGCTGTGGCTGCCTCTGCTCCTCATCGGGGCTCTCCCAGGCCCAGCAGGGCGCAGGGAATAGCAGGTTTCCTAAGTACTTTCCTAGATCTGTTTCCAAACCCCACGTTCAGTGACTCGGGGCCTTCGCTGTCTTCCCACTTCCATTTCTGAACCAGTGTTTCTTGTTCACACCTTCAGTCCAGACCATTGGTTACAAATCTCTGGAGAGACGAGGAGAGCGTCCGATAAGTTGGTCCCCTTACTGGTTGGCAGTCACAGTTATAAAAGCGTTTCTTTGAAAGGTTGGGGCTGAACTGTTCCGAGTGTCCCTGTGAGAGTTGAGGGTTCGGTGAGTTGCCGCTGCCTCTCGCCCCCATGCCCGCGCTGGTCCGTGGAATTCCCGCTCACTGGCACCAGCTTGTGGGAGCCACAAGTGCTGGTTGTTTTGAGGGTTAAAGATCTGGGACACGACTGACCTGTCTTTGAACCCGACTCTGGTGGAAGGTCGGGGTCACGAGCATTTCTTTACGTGTGTGTATATATGCTAAGCTTTTGCCTTCAGAATTGTTGAGCCCATTAAATCTCTCTTGTAGCCTAGGAACTGTTTCAGCACCAACCAGAGATAGAGACTTTTTAAATCAAATCTTTTTCAAAAAAATGTCTGAAAGTCTGCTGTCTCTTCTTTTCAGATAATGTACAACGGCCAGCCAATTACCAAAATGGCCTGTGGGGCCGAATTCAGTATGATAATGGATTGCAAGGGGAACCTCTATTCCTTCGGGTGCCCTGAGTACGGTCAGCTGGGTATGGAAGTGTTATTTATTTATTTATTTATTTATTTATTTTTTTGAAAGCTCTGTGATCTAACTGAATATTTAGGGCTGAGGTCGGCAGGGCTGCACACCTGCTAGAAATGTGCGTAATCGATCGCAGATAATCGCCTTGGTCCGCTAAGTGAGTCTCCTGTTTAGTGGGTGGAGCTTGGGTGACTCACAGGGGTGCTGAGTGTCACAGTGACTTGCCTTCAAGAAAAGGCCCCGGCTCTGGTCTGACAAAAGATCCCTTTTTCTGACTGGGGAGTTCGTTTACGTACAACATCAGGGTTTCAAAGTGGAAAAAGGGATCAGACCACCTTCATTCGGTTTCATGTTTTTAAAGATTGGCTTTTATTGGAAACGAGGGCATTACCAGGATGAAGGTTGTTCTGGAAACCCCGGGCCTGGGCGCGATCGTTTCCAGCACATACCTGGGGAGCCACGTGCTACTTGAAAAAGCCACAGTAAACTCGGCTGCACCCTTCCCGTTCCCATCCCTAAACTGC
The DNA here is from genome assembly GCA_004026665.1 of Murina feae. Taxonomy (NCBI): domain Eukaryota; kingdom Metazoa; phylum Chordata; class Mammalia; order Chiroptera; family Vespertilionidae; genus Murina; species Murina feae. The sequence goes on along the minus strand of PVJC01048037.1, from coordinate 5,055 downwards.
ATGTACTTTCCAAAAACATGTCTGCCTCAAGTTCATTGAGCAGAAAAGAAGCACCCGGGAAGCAGCTCTCAGTAAGCAAGGTCTCCATTTTCTTCTCCCATCCGACACCGACGTGTTTTTCCCTTCCTGGCGCCCTCCCACCACCCCAGCCCCTTCCGAGTGGGAGGTGAGGCGTGGGCGCCCTCTGCTGGCGCCTTGCTGCATGCCACGCCAGATCCTCGCCCCCGGATCTGGGTTGCTGGGCTCCACGTCATGAAAAGCGGGCAGATGGGAGGCCGTATAAATAGAAGGAGGAGCATCTCGCTGGCCTTAGACTTCAGGGAACAGTGACTTTGTGAAACTAAATATAACTCAAGTCAGAAAGGAATAAGAGAGAACAGCCCCTTATGCACTTTGAGGGCTGGTTGCCGGGGAGTTGCCAGAGCCGGCTGGAGGAACCGTTGCCATAGTCACCGGCCCTCCGGCTGTGCCCAGCCCCGAGCAAAACACCAGGAGTGCGTTTCTGTCTACCTTCCGGAAATGAGTGTGGCTCTCCTGCCGCCCGTGGCTGCCCCAGTCTGCACACAGGCGGCCTGTCAGCGACTGGATTTCCCTTCAGGGAGAATCAGTGATGTTGGTGATAAAAATGGCTGACACTCAGTGACTGTGCACCCGTCACCTTTTAAGCGTGTCCTACAGAACCTCGCCTGCGTAGTTTATACTCATTTAAGGTACTGAGACATTGACTTGTAGCTATAGAGTCGGTTACTCTTCGCCTGCCAGCTTGCAAACCTGTTTCCAATCTCACTGTCCAAATCCAGAGAGATCTCTTCTGGAATTGGGACACGGTGACCTTGGAGAGGCGGATCACCAGCACACACTCCCCCTTCTCAGAACAGTTACTGGGTCAGGCAAGGCAAAGGCGGGAACGGGCCCACTTACTGTTTTGCCAGCCGTGGGGACACATTAGGTTATAATAAGCGTAAACGCGCAGGTCTGGGCTGTGGGTTGAACTTTTCTGTCCAATCTTGGCCTTGTCCAAGGGGTTCCTTGAGCCCCCCCCCCCCAGTGGGGTACAGCCATTCCTTTCCAACTTTGTCACTTGCAGCCCACGGTATGCAGTACCTTCTACATGGCAACCGAATCTGAACGTAGAAACACACCAATACACAGAATAATGTCCTCTTTGGTATTTATTCATTGATTTCAACCCACAAAATTTGGCTCCATGCCACTAGCCAGCTGTGCCTCAGATCCGAGATCGCTGCCTTCGCTGGCAAAGGTGTCCTGCCGGACCCCGGCCGGCCAGGTGGGGGCAGGTGCTTGGCCCGCTGCTGACCACCAGCTCTGCTCGCTGCAGGACACAACTCGGACGGGAAGTTCATCGCCCGTGCGCAGCGGATAGAGTACGACTGCGAGCTGGTGCCCCGGCGAGTGGCCATCTTCATTGAGAAGACGAAAGACGGGCAGATCCTGCCGGTCCCCAACGTGGTTGTGCGAGATGTGGCATGTGGCGCCAACCACACGGTGAGTCCCGGGCCCTGCAGCTTCCTTCCTGCTTCCCTAGACGTGGCTGAGCAGACATTTGGGGTTGGGGTCATACAGTGTTTTCCTGCTTTGCTTCCAACAGAACACCATGCGTCTTTCCAGGTGGATAGATGGCATCCTGTTACAGAGACGTTGAGTAGTGTTATGGTTTTTTTAAAATATATTTTTATTTCAGAGAGAGAGGCGGAGATAGAAACATCAGTGATGAGAGAGAATCATGGATTGGCTGGTTCCCGCCACCCCACACTGGGGATCGAGCCCCCTACCCCGGCTTTTAATTACCCACGTGGTTTCCTTAAGGTCCCTGTAGATGAACGGCAGTCCACTTTGTAAATACCTCCTTGTCTTAGTTTTACTGCAAATGCCTGTGAGTCGCACATGTTTATTTTCTCGGTTGAAAGAGCAAGGGGTTGCCCTGACCCAGTGGTTCTCAACCTTCTGGCTCTTTAAAACAGCTCCTCCTGTTGTGACCCCCAACCATAAAATTATTTTCGTTGCCACTTCATAGCTGTCATAGTTGCTACTGTTATGCATCGTAATGCAAATATCTGATATGCAGAATGGTCTTAGGCGACCCCTGTGAAAGGGTCGTTCGACCCCCAAATGGGTTGCGACCCACAGGTTGAGAACCCCTGCAGCTGGGTTGGCTCAGTGGATAGAGTTGCCCTGGGGACTGGAGGGTCCCAGGTTCGATTCCCAGTTAGGGCACATGCCTGGGTTGTGGGCTCCATCCCCAGTAGAGGATGTGCAGGATCAACGATTCTCTTACATCATTGATATTCTCTCTCTCTCTCCCTCTTCCTTCCTCTATGAAATTAAAAAAAAAAAAATTATATTTTAAAAAAAAGCAACCAAATAAAAATAATAAAGAACGGAAAATAGCGTCACCCGCAGAGCAGCCTGCATAGCCCTTGCCTTGCTGCTCCTGCCGCCTCCCCGACCCTGGGAGGTGGGGATGGGTCCGAGTCTCTTCACTGTTGCACTTGCTTTGCCGTCAGCCACTGCACCGCTTTCTCCGGGACAGAGACGAGGCCTGTCCGTGTCCCACCCCCACCCCCACCCCCACCCCCGTGCTCTCCCGCAGCTGGTCCTCGACTCCCAGAAGCGAGTCTTCTCCTGGGGCTTCGGGGGCTACGGCCGGCTGGGCCACGCGGAGCAGAAGGACGAGATGGTGCCCCGCCTGGTGAAGCTGTTCGACTTCCCTGGGCGCGGGGCATCCCAGATCTATGCCGGCTACACCTGCTCCTTCGCCGTCAGCGAAGTGGGTGAGCGTTGTCTGGGCCCGGGGAGGGGGCGGGGGGTGCCGCGGGCCAAGGTCTGTGGGCGCCCGAGCTCGGGGCCTGTGTCACGGCCGGGCGTCCCGGTCTCACCGGCTTCTTCCTGGTGTTCTTGCTGACACAACGCCCCTTCGCCCCTGGCGCCGAGCGCCACCCCCCCCCCCCCCCCCCCCCCCCCCCCCCCCCCGCCGTGCCTTTGTCGTGGCTGCTGCTGATGGTGAGAATTCACAGAGGGCCGCCTTTGCCTCTGCAGGGGGCCTGTTTTTCTGGGGGGCCACCAACACGTCGCGGGAGTCGACCATGTACCCGAAGACCGTGCAGGACCTCTGCGGCTGGCGGATCCGGAGCCTGGCTTGTGGGTACGAGGCCGTCCTGGGGCCGAGCGGGGCTGTGCCCTCCCGGGGGTGCCACACCCGGAGGCGTCTCTTCCCTGCAGGGTCTGCTGTCCGTCGGGGCCTCCGTGGAGGGCGGGGGCGGTGCTCGCCTGGGGTGGCAGGTCCGAGGAGAGGACTCGTCGTGCTGTCACTGTGGAGGTTTTAGTTCTTTGGAGGCTTGATGTGCGCTGCTCATGTTACCGATTCAAAATCATGTTTAGCTGGAAGCGGTGGGGGTTCCATTGCTCTGGTGCCCCGACGAGGGGAAATGGAGGCCCGTGATTTTCACCTTATTTGGAGGAGCCCGTCCAGCCATCCGGCCACTCTGGTGGGGCGTCTGTTAGCCAGTGGCCAGGCTGCGGAGGCAGCGGGGGTGCGGGAGGGTGTCATCTGTTGGAACTTTTAGCTCCGCCCCAGTGGCTGTGTGGGTCCAGCCGCTGGGAACGAGCTCCTACTTCATCCTGGTTTGGTCTCCTTTTCCCAGTGTGTTCACTTAGAGGTGACTCTCCTCCCTGCCCCCCACCCCCAGCCTAGACCCGGGGCGGTGGTGAGGGGGAAGGCGGGTCCTGTGTGCAGCTCAGCAGTGGTTTTCTCCGCTGCCAGCGCCTGCAGCTTCTCGTGGGCACAGCACCCGTGCTCACTGGCTCGCCCTCCCTGTGCCCGGTTACTAGGAAGTGAGTGCGTGTCAGGGGGACAGGCTGACTTTAAAGCGAGTAGGTGTCTTGAGCAGGACGCACCGCGGGGCCTGGGTCGGGCACAGCTCGCCGCCGGCCGCGGTGGTGACCGCCTCTGCCGTTACAGGAAGAGCAGCATCATCGTGGCTGCGGACGAGAGCACCATCAGCTGGGGCCCGTCACCGACCTTCGGGGAACTGGTAAGCTGGCCCCTCCTGGGGGAGGCGGGCGCTGATCCCTAAAACACGGGGAGCAAAGAAACATCTTTTCCTTGCGCGTTAAGGCCTGCAACCGTCTCTGATCTCTGAGTCCATCCGTCTTCAAAGACGGTTCTGTGCTGTCAGGCACAGCTGACCCTGGACAGCACAGGTGTTTCCAGTCGACTGCAGGTCAGGTGACCCGCGCAGCTCAAACCTGTGTCCCAGGGTCACCCCCACAGCTGGGGATCTGTGCGTGCAGAGGGCCGACTGTCGTCACACGTGGATTTTCAGCTTTGGGGTGATCAGTCCCTGACCCCCTGCTCCCGAGCTGGCGAGGGTCAGCCGGGCCCGCCGTGGGGACGGGGAAGAAGCGGCTCTCAGTCCCCGTGTTTTGTGCACCTTGGTGAGGTCGGAGGGTGACAGGAAAGGCGAAGGCTGCTCTTGGGTCCAGGAGGGTCAGGGCAGGAGGACCAAACAGCGTCCTTTTCAAGGGGGTGAGCGAGCATCCACTCTCCTCCCGTTCCCTGGACCCTCGGAGCCCTTTGCCTCACACGCAGCCCTGCTGGTCACAGAGCAGTGCCATCAGGCAGCCTCGCAGGGCGTCTGGGGACGGGCTGCTCTCACGTTGCCTAAAGGGATGTGAGTCTGTGCTCCCGTCTTACCTCGGTTGCTTGAGTGATTAGGACCGAAGGCTCGCTTTCCCCACGTACTTGGCCTTCCCCAGCCGCACGCTTCTGCCTCTCGGGCTCTGATGATGGGTGAGTCCTTCCCTCCTCATTTTCTCCTCAAGAAGAACAGCGTGGCTGTGACTTGTCCTCACGGCCGCCCGTTCTGCTTGTGGTTTGATCCTCAGCGTGGCTCTTGTATTTCCTGCTGGGAACGCTGTCTACCTCTCTTCCCTGCTGCCTCCTCCTGTTGCGGGTGGGAGCTGGTGGGTGATGGAGCTGAGAGGGTGATGGAGCTGGGGGGGTGGGGGAGTGGGGCAGAGGGGGGTGGGGTGGTG
>PVJC01048036.1:0-12687 GCA_004026665.1 Murina feae | reverse complement strand
ATCTCTCACTCCCTCTCACTCCCCTGCCTTCTCCCTGAGGTTGGATGGTCTCTTTGATGCTTCTATATGTCTGGATCTATTTTAGTTCATCAGTTTATGTTGTTTGTTATATTACATATATGAGTGAGGGCATGTGATATTTATCTTTCTCAGACTGGCTTATTTTGTTTAGCATAATTCTCTCCAGGTCCATCTATGCGTTGCAAATGGTAAGAGTTCCTTTTTTTTACAGCAGCGTAGTATTCCGTGGGTTGATGTACCACAGTTTTTTAATCCACTCATCTACTGATGGGCACTTAGGCTGTTTCCAAATCTTAGCTATGGTAAATTGTGCTGCTATGAACATAGGGGTGCATATATCCTTTCTGATTTGTGTTTCTAGTTTCTTTGGATATATTCCCAGAAGTGGAATTACTGGGTCAAATAGGAGTTCCATTTTCTTTCTTATCAGTTTGGGTCAATTGTGAAAACTTGGGCTCTAAAATCAAATAGTCTATAATTTCATTTTGTTTCCCTGACTAGGTAGGGTTATGGTTAGGATTAGTGTTGAGACTAAAGTTAGGATTAGGATCAGGTGTCTGGTTGGGGTTAAAGTTTAGTTTGGGTTTATTGGGAATAGGTTAGTGCTAGTGTTAGGGTAATAATTAGGGTTAGGGTTTGAATGTTAAGATAAGGGTTATTGTTAGGGTTAAGTTTAGGTTTAGGATTAGGGTTAGTGCTTCGTTTAGGGCTAAAATTATGATACTAGGTTAGTATTAGTGTTAGCATGAAAGTTAGGTTTAGGGTTAGTATTAAGGTTACATTTGAAGTTAAGCACAGGATTAATGTTTGAAATAGTGTTAGAGGTTAGGTTAGGATTTGAAAAAATTAAGGCATGTTTGGTGATGCCAAACTCTGCTTCCTCTCACTACTGTGATTATTCATTCCTTGTACTCATCTTCTATTGGGAGTAACCATTTTTAATCATAAAAAAAGGAGATTTTACTGTTTCAAATGTGCATTTCCTCATTTAAGACATATATATTTATGTACCCAAATTTTGTTCACTAGTTAAACGGCAACACTTATAGACACTGATCATAAGTATCTGAAAATTTGAAAAAGCAGTCACTTTAGAAAGAGTGGAAAAATAATCACTGAAGAAAGGCTGAGAAAATTTTGATTTATCCTCCTTGACCTCTAACATACTTTGGATATAAGGCACTGTGTTAATTTAATATAGCTCCCGGGAATATCTAAATCACTAGACTTTCTTCACTATAGCATTTCCCAGCAATGATAGTTAATGACATGACTAATGCCAAAATGAGTCATCCTAAAGATACAACTGGGATCATCTATGACAAATGATACTTGTTAGGGTTAGAGTTAAAGGTTGGCCTTATATAACATTATAATATTTTAATAATAAAGACAATTTTGTGGGGAAAATGAACTTGGTAAATGAATTCTCTCATTCACAAGTTATGAATATTCCTATCCTAATCTACTCTAATAAAAAAGTAATATTAAAATTGACCATTTCTCTGGGACACCTAAGCCATGCCCATCAGCCAATCAGAGCAGCTGTATGAAAATTAACCCAGCCAAGATGGACGCCAACCACCATGGAACTAGATCAAACAGGAGGCTTCCATTGCACCAGCGATGAAGGAAACTGTCTGCCTAGGCCGGCTGGGCCTCTACTAAGGGAACATTGTTTCAATTATAGAAGCCACAGAGCTGAAGCAAACAGGAGGCTTCGTTACCTGCCTCGGCTTAAAGCAACAGTGTTTTAATTATAGAAGATAAATAAACCCCAGAAACCTGCTTCCAGCCAGCCTTGCTGGGACATTGGGTCAATGGGAGCTGTGGGCAGCCTGAAAACCTGAAAACAGCCCTCAGCCCCGCACCCAGGCTGGCCAGGCACCCCAGTAGGGACCCAAACGCTGAAGGGGATGTGGCCAGCCTGAAAATGGCCCTCAGCCCGTCACTCAGGCTGGCCACACCCCTATGGGGTGGGGTCCACACTGAGGGGCTTGGCCAGCCTGCAAATAGCCATCAGCCCCTCACTCAGGCTGGCCAGGCATGCCAGCAGGTGGGCATCTCCTGAAGGATCCCAGACTGCAAGAGGGCACAGGCCGAGATGAGGGACCTCCGGAGTGCACAAATTTTTGTGCACCAGGTGCCTAGTATAAGAATAATTTACAAAAACCATATAAGAAGTCATTCCTCTAACTGGGAATAGAAATTACATTTTTAGCTTGTTCAATGGGCAGTGTGATTTATGACTGAGTGGTGTTATTTCTGGCACCCTGATGAGCCACTATTACCATTGGTCAAAATGGATTCAGACTCCCTTCTTCACTTTTGGATGTATTCTTCCTGTGAAATTGGTTAGAAAAAGAGCTTTTCCCTTCTATCTCAAAATTCAGCAGTCCTCTGGTTCCTGAACAGATGAGTTTTAAGGAAACCAACTTATTTCAATTGTGTCCCCTCATAACTCCCTTCCTGTCCCTTACATGCAGCATGCCATAGCTTCATTACCAATGGGTTTTGTTCGACCTTCACAAAGTTTATATATATATATACATACACACACACACACACACACACACACACACACACACACATATATATATATATATATAGAGAGAGAGAGAGAGAGAGAGAGATGGTAGAGAGCTCTCTATCATGAAAATGGTTTTTATTATCTTAAGATAAAAATGCATTTTAAGGAGGTGGGAAGGCATGCCCTATTCTGCAATATTTGGCAGTGTTCATTTTAACTGAACCACTTGTTAGGGTAAAATTACTGTAACCTATAATAACTGTTAAATTTGTCGGATGCATACTTGTACTGGATTAATATTTTATAGCTTCTCGGGCCTGTGTGGGCTGACTGTTCTACTGGAATGCTCTAGCACCATGGAAACGGTAGGAGATATTTTCTCTTAATTGTAAGAATGTTTGACAGATAACAGTGCAGCACCATGGAATTAAAACCCATTGTTAATGAATTCTGATCAGCTTATAACTTCTTTTTATACTATTATTTATATTTGAGAGATTTTTAGTTTTATTTTTAACCATTGCAAATATTGTCCTTGTCAATAATTACTTTTTAAATGCATTAGTGTCAGTAAGTATTGTCTACATAATTGTTTTTATAATTATCAATTATTATCAAATAGAGGAAGATATTTTAATTAAAAATGTTCTCCATTTAAAAAAATTTAACCTGTGAAGTGATTAAAAACTTTTTTTGTAAAAACATATCTTTAAAAAAACTCTGCTAAATGAATTCAGCAATGTAGCAGGATACAAAATTAATGCCAAGAAATCTATGGCATTTCTATACACCAATAATGAACTTACAGAAAGAGACATTAAAAAAGCAATCCCATTAATCATCACACCAAAAATATTAAGATACCTAGTAATAAACTTAACTAAGGAAGTAAAAGACCTATACATGGAAAACTACAGAACACTGAAAAAGAAGATAGAGGAAGTCATAAACAGATGGAAGAACATACCGCGTTCATGGATTGGTAGAATCAACATCATCAAGATGTCCATACTACCCAAAGCAATCTATAGATTCAATGTACTCCCCATTAAAATACCAACGGCACCCTAACCGGTTTAGCTCAGTGGATAGAGCATCGGCCTGCGGACTCAAGGGTCCCAGGTTCGATTCCGGTCAGGGGCATGTACCTTGGTTGCGAGTGTGCAGGAGGCAGCTGATACATGTTTCTCTCTCATCAATGTTTCTAATTCTCTATCCCTCTCCCTTCCTCTCTGTAAAAAATCAATACAATATATTTTTAAAAAAATATCAACGGCATATTTCACAGACCTAGAACAAACTTTCCAAAAATTCATCTGGAATAAAAAATGACCCTGAAGAGATGCAGCAATCCTGAGGAAGAAGAACAAAGTAGGAGGGATCTCAATACCAGATATCAAGCTGTATTATAAAGCCACTGTTCTCAAAACAGCCTGGTACTGGCACAAGAACAGACACAAAGATCAATGGAATAGAATAAAGAACCCAGAAATCGACCCAAACCACTATGCTCAATTAATATTCCACAAAGGAGGCATGAACATACAATGGAGTCAAGACAGCCTCTTCAATAAATGATGTTGGGACAATTGGACAGATAGATGCAAAAAAAATGAAACTAGACCACCACCTTACACCATACACAAAAATAAACCCAAAATGGATAAAGGACTTAAACATAAGATGGGAAACCATAAATATCTTAGAGAAATCCACAGGTAGCAAAATCCCAGACATATGCCGAAGCAATTTCTTTACTGATACAGCTCTTAGGGCATTGGAAACTAAAGAGAAAATAAACAAATGGGACTTTATCAAAATAAAATGCTTTTGCACAGCAAAGGAAACCATCGACAAAGCAACAAGAAAGCCCACTACATGGGAGAACATATTTGCAAATGTTATCACCAATAAGGGTTTAATCTCCAACATTTATAGGGAACTCATACAACTTAACAAAAGGAAGATAAACAATCCAATCAAAAAATGGACAACAGACCTAAATAGATACTTTTCAAAAGACATATGAAAACATGTTCAAAGTCACTAATCATCCGAGAGATGCAAATCAAAACGACAATGTGGTACCATCTCACACCTGTCAGAATGGTTATCATCAACAAATCAACAAAGGACAAGTGCTGGTGAGGATGTGGAGAAAAAGGAACACTCCTGCACTGCTGGTGTGAATGCAGACTGGTGCAGCCAGGAATATATCCCAAGAAGCCAGAAACACCAATCAGAAAGGATATATGCACCCCTATGTTCATAGCAGCACAATTCACCATAGCTAAGTTTTGGAAACAGCCTAAGTGCCCATCAATATAGATGAGTGGATTAAAAACCAGTGGTACATCTACATAATGGAATACTACCCTATGATAAAAAAGAAAGAATTCTTACCATTTGCAACAGCATGGATGGAACTGGAGAGCATTATGCTAAGTGAAATAAGCCAGTCTGAGAAAGGTAAATACCAATTGATCTCACTCACTTATGGAATATAATGAACAACATAAACTGATGAACAAAAACAGATCCAGAGACACAGAAGCATGGATCAGACCATCAAACCTCAGAAGGAAGGTAGGGTAGGGTGGGGGTAAGGGAAGAGATCAACCGAAGGACTTGTATGCAAGCATATAGGCCTAACCAATGGACACAGACAACAGAAGAGAGGTCAAAAGACATATGAAAACATGTTCAAAGTCACTAATCATCAGAGAGATGCAAATCAAAACGACAAGTGTAAACTCTTGCACTTCAGCATTTGGCCTCCAGCAGGTTGCCCCTCCCTCAGGTCCCTCCTCAGCAGGAGTCCTCACTCAGGAGTATTCTGACACAACACTGCCAGGCCTAACTAGGAGCAGAACCCTGGACGTACAGCTCAGCATCTGACTCTGCTGTCTTCTCTTGGGAACCCCAGTGCCTCCAGGAGGAATATAGCTCTGCAGCCCCTTGATTCTAACCTGCTAAGTTTCTGACCTCTAGAATCATAAAATAGCAAAACTGTACTGTTTTAAGGCACTCGTTTGTGATTACTTGTTCCAGGAGCAATAAGAAATCCACACACAGAGGCAAATGGAGAAATGTGTGCTATTTGATGAGAATATCAATGAAGGAAAAAATGGAAAGAATAATGAACAAAAATAACATTTTGCTTTCTGCTTAAAGTGCTTTCCTATTCACTGTTTTAAAATTATGATTCTCATAGCCACATTTTAATCCAGGCATTCCAGTCCTCTCCAATTTAAAGGCAAAATAGCTATGGCTCATAGACGTTAACTGCTTTGCCCAGATTTGTGTCAGAGGTGGACCTAAGCCAAGGTCCACCAGCTCCTCACATCTTTCCACTGCACCACATCCTTTGCTCATACCAGGTCACCCAATTTCAGATGGGTTCAAATGTCAGGGCAAAGGATGTGGAATTCATTCTGCAGCAGTAAATTAAATGCTTTTAAGCAAAGAAAAGTATAATCAATTGATATAACAGCATGACACCATGTAGATTAGAGAGAGAAGAAGGAAATCTAGAGACTGGTCAGGCTAACAGAATATTCCAGGAGACAAGAAATAAAGGTCTGAATTGAAGCCAGCAATAGAGACAGATTGCTTTATACAAGGTGGGGAGGGGGTAAAGGCATGGGAAAATAAGAGCAAAAATGTCATCTTTCTGTTTTATTGCCAAAGGAAATCTTATGGTTTTCTAATATGTATATGTCTCTTGGGCAATACATTAGTGTACATTTAAGTGGGCTTTATAGATATAAATCATAGTTTCCAAATAAACATTTAAGTTTTAAACTCACCAGAATATTTAACTTTCTAAATTCCCATTGCCAAAGTTAAAGAAACATTTGTGAAAACAATAAATGAATCCCAACACTGCATTTCTTACAATGATATCTGCCTTTTTTTATCATTGAGGTCAACTATCTGATCAACAGTGAAAATTAAGAATAGAAAAGTGCTACTCTGTTCGCCTCACAGTAATGGCAATCCATTCTCTCATCGTCACCTTTCCAACAGGTTTTTCGTGACCCTCATCCATCTCTCACTCTATTACCTGTTTACTATTCCCTTTGTATTGCTGTTGGTAATCCACAAAAATATCTTTTGGTGGTTATCCTTGTTACATACGTGCAAAATATGCTGCTGCCTTACATGTTATTTATTGCTATTATCTACCTATCAGTTCTCATTCTGCCCATTTTTCAATTGTCGTTTGTGACCTTGATTCTTAGAGAAACTTTCACCAACTTTTTTTTTCTCTTTCCCACAGTGTTCAGAATTCTGATAATGGTCCTAATGGCTGAATAATGGTCCACCCAAGATGTCTAAAATGTTCTAATCCCAATAACATATGTTACTCTACATGGTAAAATGGAGTTGGCAAATTTGATTAAGGATCCTGAGATGGGAAGATTATCCTACATTATCCAGGTGGGCCTGATATAACCACAAGGGTCCTTACAAGGGAAAGAGAGAGGCAGAAAAGAGCAATGAAATAATAGAGAAAAGAGATGATGCTATGCTGCCGGGTTTGAAGGTGGAGGATATATATAGTCAAGCTCTAAAAGCCAAAAACGCAAGTAAGAAAATTCTCCCTTCAGGACCAGCACAGCCCTGTCCACCTATTTGAGACTTCTGACCTCTTGAACTATGAGGTAATAAATCTGTGATGTGCTAAGCCACTCTTTTGTGATCATTTGCTATAGTAGCAATAGGTAGTAAACACGTGGTTCCAACTGAAAAATAAATCCCAAAGTCTCATCTTTTTTATATTTTTAAATTGAGATAAGAAATTAGACTATCTCAATTAAAGTGGTCTCTCAGTTACTTAATTACTATGCACTGCTGCCTTTCCATCTAATTGTTTCACTTTGTAATTTCACTGTAGAAAACTGAGACTGTAATCCATCCCATAATCATTTGAGAAGTCATTTAAAAAGCATTCAGAACTTTATACATGGAGCCATTTGTCATATGTGACTGAAATCCATTCATGTCTCATAATCTATAAGAGCAATATTAATAAACTTTCTTAGTAAGAAGAAAAACTATGGTGAAACTAAATGTTGTCTTTTTCAATCAAATAAGGCTAACTTGAAAAATCAGCAAAAGAACTAATACTATAATTAGGCAAACCACACTTAGTTGACCATTACTAAAAACGGAATCTTGTACTCCCTCAATCCCAACATAATAGTACAAACCTAACATTTACTCAGAATCTTCTCTCATCATATTGCTAAGAGAAGAAAATAAAAAAGGAAGAGAAATTGGAAAGCAAGAGGGAGGATTACAGATGAGTGGGGGAGATACTGAGGATTCAGGATCACACTCAGATTCTCAGAAACAACCTGATCGTTCTCCTATACCCACGAAGGGAGAGAGGAGATGGATGGCGTAAACGTTCTCACACAGACCAATGTTATCATAGGAAGGATGAGTCAGATCTTCACGATGCCCAGCCCAACAGATACCATGTCTGGATTGAATACCTGGAAAATGGTGGGTGGCAGGGGCAGTGTGAAGGGGAGGGTTACTTAACAGTTTTCAAAACCTAAAGAATAAATTTTAGTAAACAACCTCACTATCATTGTATCTCCACATTTTGCTAACCTCATCCCTAGATAACCCACTATAAGGGCAAAAAGAAAAAAGGAAGAGAAACAGAATTAAAGTTTTTGAACATCTATTAATGTCAGACATAATCCAGGGTGTTTTTAATTTATTACATTTCATCTTCATAATAGAATTACAATCTCTGCGTCTTTACTGTGGGCTAAGCACTGTACATTATACATTATTACCTAATTTATCTCATTTCATGCAAACAATGACTCTCTAAGGTGGGGAATACTGGTATCCTCACTTAAATGAGGAAATAAGTCCTACAAATATTAAGTAATTGCCCCAAATCAGGAATCTGGCAAATTACAAGGCTGGAATTCAAACAGGTCTGTTTGCCTCATGCTAGAGCCTGAGTTCTTAACCATGGCACTAAGAGGTAAATACTATTTTTCTTTCTTTGTAGGTGAAAAACATTTGCATCAAAGGAATATCAAGGAACTTACATTACTATCTCTAGATAAAAATTATCTACTTTGATCAGATGCTCAAAACTCAGAGTGAAGGAAGGGGAGGGTGGGGGGGAAGGGGAGAGATCAACCAAAGGTCTTGTATGCATGCATATAAGCATAAGCAATGGATGTGGACAACAGGGGTGAGGGTGGGGGCAGGAGTGGGGGGATGAAGGGACATTGGGGGGCTAAGGACACATTCGTAATATCTTAATCAATAAAGGGGAAAAAATAAAAAAATAAATTATCTATTTCTGACTTCAGAATAATAGTTATACACAAGACAATGAGCTTTAGATTTGGAAGGCAGATAGATCAGTTTTTCAGTAGCTTTATAAATTGTGATTTTTGTAAAAACCACTCCTCAGTCCTAACCGATTTGGCTCAAGGGATAGAGCATTGGCTTGCGGACTAAAGGGTCCCAGGTTCGATTCTGGCCAAGGGCATGTACCTTGGTTACAGGCACATCCCCAGTAAGAGATGTGCAGGAGGCAACTGATTGATGTTTCTCTCATCCATGTTTCTAACTCTCTATCCCTCTCCCTTCCTCTCTGTAAAAAAAGTCAACAAAATATATTTTTTAAAAAACCCACTCCTCATCCCCTTACTGAACAACCATTCCCTTAGTCCTACTCATGTTCACAGGTGTCCACAAATTGATGTTAGAGTAAATCCAAGCATTCAGAGCTACAAAGCAGGACCTGCTGACTTACCTGAGGGCAGAATCAGGGTTTGAAACAATGGCGTCAAAGTCTGAATTTGGAATAATTAAATCTCCCAAGCACAGCTCAACTTTTAATTTTCAAACATGCTTTTAAGAGAAATTTCATGTTACAGAATCGCAAGAGTTCATTTTTCTTAGGTCCAACTGATTGATGAGATTTGCAGTGGGGGTGGGGGAGAAGGAAAGGGGAAGGGCAAATAATAGGAACAGAACCACAGTTGTTTAGTGATTATTCACCTTACCAACTATACATGACAGGCCTTCTTACAGACCTGGGAAACTGGAGGATGAGCAGCAAGAAGAAAAACAGGCCTGTAAAATGATAAGATGCCTCAGAGCCTGTATGGGTCCATTCCTTAGAAAAGAAAATAGTTAAAGAACATGCACAGGACAGGACAGGCTTTGATTTGGTTGCTGTGCCTGGACCCCAATCCCCTCTAGGAGTTTGCCTCAGGAACACTGACCATTCTCCAGTCCCTGGAACAGGCTGAGCTGTTTTTAACATTATAGAAAATTAACTACCTTGTTATCAGACTTCAAGGTCCTGGAAGGAGACACACAGACCATGGGCCCTGCAGCCCTTATCCTGCCCTCTCTCCCCCTTGCTCTTCTTTTTTATCCCTAATCAGCTGGCTAGTAGGAGATGTTACAGCAGAATTTTCAGGATGATCTGCTGCTGTGCATACTGCTGGCATTATTAGAATAAACACTCATATCTGATTCAACCCTCTCTCTGCTTAATTTGGCTCAGGTAGTGAAAGGTGGCCTTGGACCCATTCAATATCTGGTATCAAAGACACTGGCAGAAGCTCACAAGGACCTTCTGTAACCAGAGTCTCACCATGATGAAACATTAGGTGTCCCACCCACTACCATGGACACATATAACGCAGATGACTCAAAAACAAAACATGGCACATACAGCTCCCTCCTAGATCAACTTGCTTTATACAATCAAGCCCAAAAAAACAGAATCAAGGGTTCTTTTGTACCTCTTTCTTTTGGTTCAGACATATGTTCATGTGCAAAATACACAAAAGCCTATTGTGTTTTTGATTAAAGCTTCTAACTTGGGCAAGCCTAGAGCTAAACTTGGATACTGCAGAACTCATCCATTTTGTTCCTACCACTCTTTTAAAATATGTGTTAATTTACCCAGAGCTTGTGCCACAGTCAAAATAACTTCACATGTACCTGTAATATCTCACAGCTCAAGGAATATGAAAAAAAAGTTCATGAGAGTCACATGTGTTCTATTGAGAATACAAAAGAAGCTACTAATTAGGAAAAAAACAAACCGCCATAGAAGGAGCAGCTGCAGTAATTTTCTGTGCTTTCTGGCATTATGGGAAACTGTGCAATATCACAGTCACTTGTCAAGAGACTTCATCAGCTTTTACCCCCAGTAATTCATCCACTTTAGGTTACAGACAAGCAGTTCATATACCTAAGTTTGAAATACTGAAGTTCAGAAAATAATGTTTAAAAAGTAGCCTAGTCTTTAACAGATTTGGGGAACAACACTTTTGAATAAATTTCAATTAGAGTCTCAAAGTGTTTAGTTGCAATATTCCTTTTCCTTTGATGAGAATTCAGGAAAATTACTATTTTACTTGATGAAAATGCGGTAGGAATAGAGTTTGGGTTGGCAATAAATAAAACAAGAAGATGAGGAGCTGGATGGGGGAAAAGGAAGAGAAGTGAAATTGCTAGCCAAGCAGAACTAATGCATTTATAATACAGTTCTAAAAGAAGTAAAGAAATCTCGTCAAAATTCAGCAGGACTTAGAACCACATTCCCTTGAGGGGTAGGGTGGAGTGGAGAGCTGAGGGCTCCAGACTCAGCCATGCTCTGAAACGAAGGACAGCATGGCCTCAGTCAAAAATGGACAACTCTGTATTCAGAGTGTAACCGTACAACCAAGGGGTCCAGGCTGTCTGTCACTACTTGAGCCAATTAAGCAGAGATAGGGTTGAATCACATATGAGGGTTTATTCCAATCATGCCACGTCATGCTGGCAGTATGGGAGAGCAGCAGGTCATTCACAAAAATCTGCTCTGCACCCCACCATATGCCAGCTGCTTTTATTGAGTAGCAGGATGAAGATGACATGGGGAAGTAGGCAAAAGGGGTATGCCAAATGGACAGTTTACAGCTAATTGGGGCTGGAGATTTGCAGAAGCCTGCCACTATACAAAGGCTGGGGGTCTCCAAGGAGCTAGCGACTTTGGTTTCTGCAACAAGTTGTTAATCTTGCCTTGAAAACAGGCAGCTGCAGAATAGGGAGGATGGGCTGCACTTCCAGGTGAATTCCCAGGTCCCAGCCAGGTTAGAATGTGCCTTCTTCACTCAGAACAAAACAATCACGGTTAACAAAGCATGATTAACATGTCTCACAATTATAGCTGGTCCTCAATATTCTTTTTCTGTCCCTAACAAGAGCAAATTTGGATAACTCCCACCCAAATCTGGACATATAGAGGTTTCATGTTCAAACACATCAAACTCAGAGTGCTTATAAGCTTGAAAGTCTCCTCTATATCAAGAGAAAGAAGTCATTACTATACCCCCTATGTAAAGTAAGAACTTTGCTAAATTATAGGGTGTTGCATACATAATTTTAAGTAGCAATATATTATTTAAGAATAAATAAGTTCAGGATTAAGTGGAGCCATGTTCCCCTTTTCCGTGACTGCAGGATCATGTAGGAAGCAGGCCTGGCCAGGCCATCTTGCACAGAAAGCAGGTACAAAGAAAGGCAGACCTTTCAATAACTGCTTTCAACAAATAGTAACTGAGCCTCCGCTGTGGCCCCACCCAAATATAATGAGCCTTGAGGCTGTATGTGGAATATGGCGTGTGAAGCTGATTTCCAAGGCTGACCCAAATAAGTATATCAAAAATAGAGTCCAACCAGAGCAGCCTAAGGAGCTTACTTGGAAGGGAGATGCAAGGGAAGCAGCAGATAAAAGCCCACAAACAAAAGGTGATCTACAGAAATTTGGCAGATAGTTGTTAATGCCGACTCAAGAATTTTTACCTGCTCTTGGCACATTCACATGAGTGTATGAAGGAAGTGGAATGTGAAAATAAATCACACTATTTTTAAAAGGCAATGGGCTCAAATAAGCAGTTTATGGTATAGGGTAATCATCTGAGCCTATATAGTTAACACCGGACTTACTGCATTCTTTTAGAAAAGGATAGAAGAAACATAGAAATCAGGAAAACATTTGTACTAATATGAGAATAAGGAGCAGTGCCAAGAAATAAGCCTTTTTTGTTGTAAGCCACTGAATTGTGGGATTGGTTTGTTCTAGCATC